>JACXIT010000140.1:1828472-2054154 GCA_014737525.1 Bombus difficillimus | reverse complement strand
CCTGTGCATTTGATTCATCAATGACTTTCTTCGAGTTACTTACACTCATAGCTGGATCACTGAGTGTATTGTGTAAGACACTCGCAATAGCGTTAGATGTATAGTCAGATCCGATTGATACGCTGGAATTTAGTCCCGATTCATCCTGTGCATTTGATTCATCAATGACTTTCTTCCAGTTACTTACACTCGTAGCTGAATCCCTGAGTGTATTGTGTAAGTCACTCGCAATAGCGTTAGATGTATAGTCAGATCCGATTGATACGCTGGAATTTAGTCCCGATTCATCAATGACTTTCTTCCAGTTACTTGCACTCGTAGCTGGATCTTTGAGTGTATTGTGTAAATCACTCGCAATAGCGTTAGATGTATAGTCAGATCCGATTGATACGCCGGAATTTAGTCCCGATTCACCCTGTGCATTTGATTCATCAATGACTTTCTTCGAGTTACTTCCACTCATAGCTGGATCCCTGAGTGTATTGTGTAAGACACTCGCAATAGCGTTAGATGTATAGTCAGATCCGATTGATACGCTGGAATTTAGTCCCGATTCATCCTGTGCATTTGATTCATCAATGACTTTCTTCCAGTTACTTGCACTCGTAGCTGGATCCTTGAGTGTATTGTGTAAATCACTCGCAATAGCGTTAGATGTATAGTCAGATCCGATTGATACGCCGGAATTTAGTCCCGATTCACCCTGTGCATATAATTCATCAATGACTTTCTTCGAGTTACTTACACTCATAGCTGGATCCCTGAGTGTATTGTGTAAGACACTCGCAATAGCGTTAGATGTATAGTCAGATCCGATTGATACGCTGGAATTTAGTCCCGATTCATCCTGTGCATTTGATTCATCAATAACTTTCTTCGAGTTACTTACACTCGTAGTTGGATCCTTGAGTGCATTGTGTAAATCACTCGCAATAGCGTTAGATGTATAGTCAGATCCGATTGATACGCTGGAATTTAGTCCCGATTCATCAATGACTTTCTTCCAGTTACTTACACTCATAGCTGAATCCCTGAGTGTATTGTGTAAGTCACTCGCAATAGCGTTAGAGGTATAGTCAGATCCGATTGATACATCGGAATTTAGTCCTGATTCACCCTGTGCATATGATTCATCAATGACTTTCTTCGAGTTACTTACACTCGTAGCTGGATCCTTCAGTGTATTGTGTAAATCACTCGCAATAGCGTTAGATGTATAGCCAGATCCGATTGATACGCTAGAATTAGTTCCGTTTTCCGAATTGAGCAATAATTTTTGTATTTGTGATTCGTAAGCCAATTTCAATGGGTCAGTTACTGTTAGGATTGGATTTTGATATTGATTGTGTGTGTTATTTTCAGTAACATTGGATGTATAGTAAGATTTTATTGATGTCCCAGAGTAACCCATTTCTTTTGAATTTGGCTTCAATTCATCTTGTGTATTTGAATCATAAGTCATCTTCTGTGGATCATTTATATCCAAAGCTAAGTTTTTGTATTTATTCTGTAAATCTTTCATAATCGTATTGGATGTGCTATCAGATCTGATTAATATTTCAGAATCAATGTCTTCTAAGTTGCTTGATGTGCCTTGTATCTTTGGTTTATAATGTTGTTTTAATGATATTTCATCGTTACTCTTCGAATCTGTAATTTCCATTGGATTTAACTGGTTCAAACTAACATTACGTCTATCAGGATCTTCTAAGTGATTTTCGCTTGAAATATGCTTATCTCCCGCTGTAGTATACGTTTCCTCGCCCTTTTCTAAGATATTCTTCCGTTGTTGTTCCTTTACTCGAGGCAACTCAGTTACCGCTATTTCAGCTTCGGTTAAAGCTTTCTGTATCTGTGTTTCTTTTCCGTCTTTGGATATTTCATACAAATTCTCCGCGGACTGTGATATTCTCTGTTCAGATAGATGTAATTTATCTTCGTAACTTTCTGATTCCTGAGTTGCCTTTCCTTCAGATGTTTCTTTATTTAGCTCGTCAAGCTTGATTTTTGTTCGTGCTTCCGAAGTTTCGTTATTTTTCTCAGAACTATTATCACTCATATGTGATCCTTTTATTTCGTTGTTCAAATTTTGGATATCATTTGCCTTCTTTAAAAGAAGTTTCAATAGAGGATTCTTCTCTTGTTTACCATTTTTCAACAAATTATCGTAATCTTGTGTAGCATTTGTAATGGTTAATATCTTTGGTTTATAGTCTTCGTCATAAACATCCAACTCTGAATATTTTTCATTTAAGTCATACTTTTGATCCAGTATATCAGTTGCATCCGTATTTTTTATATTCTCATTCTCTCGCACGCCTAATGGATCATCCTCGTACGAAAGATCTATTTTTTCCTGTCTCTTGGCATTTACCTCGCCGTCTATTCTGTAGTCACTTTCGTTAAGTGACACGCTTGCATATGACGTGTCCACAATACTGTTCATAAATTTATTGTCCTCTATTGTTCCCATATGTTCATTATTGCTTTCGACGGAAATGTCGTTAAATCTATTAAAAATATTTTCAGCTACTTTCTCTTCTTCATCGCCTCCCAATCTGTTCATATTCTTGTAAGTGATACCATATCCTCTCTCTTTCGGAATATTTTTTACTTTGTCTGTTGAACTTTTAACTTTTTCATTCGACACTTTTACTATTTCAGATAATTTCTTTCGAGGATCTAATTTAGATAAATGCATAGCGTCAGGATCGTAAGTCCCAGTGCTAAGAGTTTCTTTGTGTATCCAACTAGCTTCGACCAGTGGGTCTTTGTATCCTTCGTTATCGGTCCAATTAAGTGGACGTAGCGTGTCTGCTTCGAGTAAACGAGATTTAATTGTATTTTCGTGCATGTTTGGAGAGCGAGCTTCGCTGATATTCAAAGCAGGTTGAGTACTCGTTTCGGAGAACGCTCCGAGAACTTCGTTTTCGATTAATTGCCGCGCTGCAGATGGCATCGTGTAGTTGTCATTCACTTGCGTATGGAGCTTGGTAATTTCATCTTCCTTCGATCTCGTTTCACCCGAACTCGAATTGTTCGACGTTTCGTGTTGCTTCTTCCCCAACTTGTCATTCTTCTGGGAACTTTCGGCGCTTAAATCGGACAATAAAACTTTATTTTTCGACATTTTTGGCGTGTTCACCGTAGGTGATGACTCTTTACTTTCTCTGGCGGCATCATTACTCTCAGTCACTTCGATGCTTGTGTTGGATCCCTCTACGGGCGCTTTCTCTTTATTTAAATCCCACGTAATCGATTCACTTTCGTTCAAAGAAGCTTTTTGTTCGATTTCTTTGGCGTACGGGTCGTTTAATCTACTTTTCCCTGTCGTTACAGCTTGTTTCTGCGTAATACCTATCGAAGACTCGTTACTCCTTCTAGATATATCGATTTCTGATTCTTTCGTCCGATTTTCCTTGTCGCTTTTATTTATTTTCTCATATTCAACAAAATTATTACCATTCCCTTTGGTTTTATAGTAATTCATAATCTCTGCAGAATTTTTATTTGTTAATAATCTAGCAATGTTCGAAAGCTTTTCTTGAAGGTTGTTACTGTCCAGTTTTTCATCTGTTATCGTAGAATTTCTTTCTTTATTTTCTTCTCCCATCTCGGCACTGCCGCTGCTTATAACTGACAAATTACTAATCATTTTCAAATCGTTGTGTTTAGACGAATGATCTTCAGCCGTGTTACGCCCCGTTATTTCCTCTTTCTCCCTTTCTTCTTGGGATCCTTGATTAATTGCAGTCGATGATATATTATCTTCTCCGGAGATGCCGCTATTACCGAAGAACTTAGAACTCCGAGCCGAGAATGATTCAGTCGCTTGTTCCAAGTTTACATCATTTGCCACTACTTTATCTTTGTGTTTCCCTAGAACATCTAATTCCTTCGTTTTAATTAATGATTCGGTTGAAATATCGATATTTGGATTTAATTTCGAGGCTTCGTCTATTTCCTTTTCCGTATAATATCCCTTCTCCAGATTTTCAATGTTTGTTAATGCAGCGTTAATGCTTTCACGATCAGACTTTATATATTTCTGACTGCTTTCATCAGGATCAATAGTTTCATGATCGGTCTTATCAATGAAAACTGAAGGATTAGTAATATCTACATCTGAGAAGTTACTTTCTTCCTTGGAATTATAAAATAGAGATCCGATTTCTTCTGGCCTCTCCTTCGACGAAAATTCTTTAGATTCATCGTTTAAAAATCCAGATAGATTAATAACCGATCGATCAGCTGTTTCGTTCAATGTCTGCAAAGTATTATCAACCTCATTCGCTGCTTGCGTTTCATATTTTTCTTTGGTACCACCAATCACGTGCGTTTCTTTCGCTGTCTTCAATTCTTCTCCATTGCTTCCACTACTAATTGAAATTGATGGATCTTTTATAATTTCCTTTTTCCCTTCTTTAGCTTCCTTTTGCGTATTTTCACTCGACACTCCTTCGAACATCGCCATCTTATTTTCTCCAGGTTCGTTTTCTTCTAAAGATACTTCGTGAACTGCAGATGAAGGATTATCATCTTCGTTAAGTCTGTCAGAATATCCAAGAGCGTGAACATCTATATTACTTAATTTTCCGAAATTCGCGTGAATTTCGATTTGATCTTCATCAGGAGTCGTAGACGTGTCATTTCCGCTCGAGCGAAGCTCTTTGTTTTCATCTTGTAGTTTCGCAACGTGTGCTTCGATAGTCGCAGTAAAGGATTCGTCGTTTCCTTGAGGATCTGTGGGACTTCCTGTTCCAGTACTGATATTTGACAGGTTCGTTGCTTGATTTACCTCCGGATCTCGTAACAGTGTTTTCTCGCTGTTCTCATACTCTTGCAATATTTCATTAATTTTATTCGCAGAATTGTCCTTCTTGGAAATAATAATATTGTCATTGGAAAATTGATTGTTTTCAATATTTAATGTTTTTATTCCGTCAGTCTGATATTCCGATAATTTATTTGGTTTACGTTCTTTCGTACGTATAATATGTTTTTCATTATTCTCCAATGGTTCGGTGTTATGAATTTCTTGATAAATTCTTGGATCGTTAAACGGTTCTTTCTCCATGGTATTTGTTTTTGCTGATAACACACGAGCTCTATTATTCTTGTCATGAATTCCAGCGTTTACAAATGGTCCCTCTTCTGCAATGTCTGTTATTCCTGATAACGTACGATCTGCTTGTAATTGCGTTCTTTTTACTAATACGTTATTTTCTTTCGTCGATGACGTATTTTCGTCGAATATTTGATTCGACTTTACGTCTTTTTTATCGTTATCTTCGGAAGTATCGCTCTTTATTTTGAAATCTCTCTTTCCGGGAATTTCTTTACTCAAAGATAACTTTTCATCCTCTTCTTCATTTTTGCTACTCGTTTCGTTCATTCCTTCTTCGACGGACGATAATCCTATTCCCTTCGTCATATCTGCTTCGTATTTTCTTTTATTTGTTACGATGTGATCCTCTTTCAGCTTATATTTACCTCCGGATGCTTTATCAGCACTTGTATCTTTGTATATTGCTCCTTCGTACGAAATAACCTCCTCATTTTCTTTACTTTTATTTTCAGATACTTCAGGTTCTTCATCCACGTTCAAAGATTCTTCGCCAGACGTTATTTCATATTCCTTTTTTCTTAATTCACTTTCTTTATTCGAAATTTCAAACGGGTCGTCACGAGTAGCATGTAAGTCTTCGTACTTGTACGTAACGTCATTGTTCCAGGGATCTTCTTTAAATATTTCATCGTCTTTAGCCTTAACGATCAAGTTTTCGTCAATTTCATATTGCTTGTATTTTATGTATTCCTTTATATCCTCTTGAAGCTTGTTATTTATTTCCTCGACATTTTTATTAAATTCGTCGTTTTCTTTCTCCGAGGATTCTTCGTCTTGTTGCACAATTTTCTTCCCTTGTTTTATATTTATTCGTGTATCACGAGGATCAAACTGTTTGATATTTTTATCGTTTTTCGTTGAAACTTCATCCAAAGTCAGTAACAGATTGTCTTCGCGAAACTGTGGCTCGAGTACTTCGACCGACGGTTTAAATTTCTCTGTTTCTACGTTCATTGACCCAGATTTATCTTGCTGTGTTACTATTGGATCGTATTCTGTTTCGCCTCGATATTCTGGGCCTACTTCCTTTTCTTTCAAATCCTCCGCTTCAAATTTATCATTGTTCACGTTTCGTTCCTCGCTTTTTCTCTTCTGTAAATCTCCCGACTCAAATTTCTGCCCTGCTGCATCCCACGGCCCAAAGTTCAATTTTACGTTGCCCATCTGCGAACTTTCTGCTTCAAATTTTCTTTTCGTTGAAATTTCCGGATCAAATTTTTTCCTTTTCAGACCTTTCGACTCCAATTTATCTCCTTCATTCGCATCTTGTAACCGAAGTTTCTTCCCTTGCGAATTCTCAACTTCAAACTTTGTTTTCTTCGTGCCTGAAATATCATGTTCCTTCTTTTTATTACTTTCTTCTTTGGACTTCTCTCTCTCTACATTTTCTAATCCGAATTTTCCTCTATTTATATCGTCTCCTTCGATATCTTCTTTGTCCCTCACTTCGGATTTCTGCATTCTTATATTTTCTTCCGTAGAATATTTCCCTCTTAAATATTTCATCTTAAATTCTGTATTCTTCAAGTTCTCTTCCTCAAACTCGTTACTATTTACATCAAACTCGAATTCTGCTGTTTTAGGATCCTCCGCTTCGTGCTTCTTCTCTTTTAAATTCCCCACATCGGACTTTTCTTCTCTAGATTTCACATCAGCTATCGCTTCCTCTCTTTCCTCTAAAGATGTCCGTTCGAGTTTAACATTTTCATCAGAATCCACTGTGTAATCGGTACGATCTGCCGATGAAACATTACGTCCCTCCATCTCGCTCTGCTGTCCATCGTGATTCAACGATTTTCTTCGTTCCTCGTTTTCAGCGCGCATCTCTTCGGTAGACGTTGATTTCGTTCCAATACGCTCGCGATGTTTCACACGACCACGTTTGTTCGCATCGACGCGAATTGATGTTTCAGCTGCACTCTTCTGTTTATCATATTCCTGTTGAATACCTTTGCGAGTGTCTGTCGCCGGGGATCCGTCGATACGCCAGGAATTCAACGAGAGATTCTTCTCATTTCCCTGGTACAGATTTTGCCGTCTCCGCGTCTGTTCTCTCAGGTCCGACGATTCATCTAACAATTGTGGTATTTTTAATTCCGAAGAATCTTTTTTCTCTTGCGTTGTCACGATCGACTTTTCCTTTTCCATCGATGTCTTCTTCTCATTCATTTTGTTCCTTGCGCGTAGAATATCGATGCTTTCATTAAAATCTGATTCATCGTTCGAGAACTTTGAATCTCGATACGAATCCTGTGTTTCCTTGTTAATTAACTTGCTGTCCTGTAAACTGTATTTTATATCTTGATACGGTTCGTCCTGTATTTCGTTGCTAATTAACTTCCTGCCTTGCATATTTTGATCCACTTTCATCGAGTTTGATTCATCGACTGTCTTCGATTCTTTATCCTTTTTCTCCTGTTTCGAATCGCCTTCCCAATTCGTTCGCAAAACGAACGGGTCCGAAATGAAAAGCGATTTATCGCTCGAAGGTTGTTTATTTTGGTTCGTTTTATCGTGTGCTCGAAGTATTTTTACAGGTAGTTCTGCAGTCGAGAGTTTACCACTTCCCACTACGCTGTTCATTGTGTTATCGATCGAAATATCATCAAATAATGTCTCTTCATTTTTCATGTCAACGTTGACTTTCGTGTCGCGGTAATTACCGTCTTCGTTCCTATGTTCGTCATTTTTGATCAAGCGTTCTTTATTCGCCTGTATATCCGAACCATATTCTCCTGCTTCTTGCAAACGCGATCCAAAAGCTTCCTTATAGTTTTCTTCTCTTCTACCTGAACCATCTTTTCCGGTGTCTTTCATCGGTGATCCAATATCTGTTTCGTATTTTTCTTTGGTTGCACCTGAACCATCTTTGCTTGCTTCTTTCACTCGTGATTCAGGATGTTGTTTTTTGTATCTGTCTTCGGCCTGTTTCGCGATCCAAGACGTTTCCGTTAATTTATCAGAATATCCCGTGTTTCTGTCCTCGTTCAAAAGAGACGATTCATATTTTTTACCGAACGCGACCTTTTTATCAATTTCCATGTCATCGTTATGCTGTAGGAATTGTTTCGTGTTTAGAAATGTCGTATCATCGGCCCATTTTTCATTTTCGTTCCAATCCTGTATTCCTAGATCGTAACTCGCGTTTGACGTTCTCAACAGCGATTCCGTGAATCCCATGCCTGATCTGAACGGCAACACAAAGGAGAGCCAATCGTCGCCAAACGCGTTGTTTCGGAATTTTCCCATGTTGTCCGATTTCACGGTGCTTAATTGCGCCTTGGCATTCGCCAGAATCTTTTGAACCTCGTCCTCGTTGTTGAGATTTTCCGTTAATACCATATAGTCCGAAATATGATAATCTTGTAGGGATCTTCGTTGACGATCTTCGTGCGATTTGCGAAGGGTAAAATCGGACTTTTCTAGCTTTGGTCTCAATAAAGAGATTAGAGGCGGCAGATTTCTTTTTTCTCTAGAAGATTCCTGTATTTGAGTAAAGATCAATGTAAATAACAGGGATTTTTCTTAAAAATCAGTTATTTTTGGATTTTGTCAATGTTTATTACAGAATTTTTAGAACAGTAGAAGATCGTAGTTAAAATTCATTAAGAGTCATTTTTCGTTTTTATATCGAAGAACAATTTCCAAATTCAGCACTGAAACTATCTTTTATTTAATTTTGTTATTAAATATACGTTATTGCGAGCCGCTTGAATATTTGAAAAATATTAATGACATTAATTATATATGCGGATTAATATTAAAGAAATTAATAATTAATATAACAACACTGCTACTCTTTTATTTTTATACAACTCTTGTAAAGAAATTTTTAGAACGTCAGAATGTAGAGATTTTTTAATACACGAAAATCGATACAACGAATTGAAAACGTGGATGTAGTATCGAAATATTTAATATATCAATATCGCATTCTTAAATAAACAAACTAGAGGTAGAAATCGAATGAATTAAGAACATGGAACGGAAAGCTAAAAAGCATGGAACACTAATTCTCTTCTGATGGAAATATTTCTAAAATATTTCGAAAACCACCATAAGTACAGGTTGACCAATTCTATGCCACATTATAAAACTTTCCATCGTCGCTTCAAGATCCTCGTGTCTAATATGTAATTACATTTACAAAAGTTAATTGTATTTTTCACTATTCCATACTACAATTCGAATATTTCATTCTAAAATCCAATTGGCAAAGTGACAAATCTTTTGATCGAAATCATTGTCTTTCCTATTTGGTAATGAAAAATTTCTGATGAAACTTTCCATCGTCGCTTCAAGATCCTCGTGTCTAATATGTAATTACATTTACAAAAGTTAATTGTATTTTTCACTGTTCCATACTACAATTCGAATATTTCATTCTAAAATCCAATTGGCAAAGTGACAAATCTTTTGATCGAAATCATTGTCTTTCCTATTTGGTAATGAAAAGTTTCTGATGAAACTTCGAATATCACGGCGGTGAGATTAAAAAAAGAAGAGCACGACATTCGTTTGCTCGTCACTTCAAAGATTTATTTTTCAATGAATCCGACAAACCGGAAGAAAATCAAACGGTCCGCTGTCGGACGTCGAGGAGGCTTTTGATCATTCGCAGCGCGTCCAAACATACCTGTCTATCCGCGAGGCGAAGAAGCAACCCTCCCCAATCAGTTCCGCTCGAAGCCTCTTGCACTGATCCCATTTCCCACCGGGTTAATCCAGCCTCGTTCGCTCGTGATTTCTGTCGTCCATCCTCCAAAGAACTCTTCTTCCCTTCAACATCGTTGGATATGGTTTCCTCGTCGACGATGTTCACGCGTTCTAACCACGTTTCCGGGCCCTTCTGTTCCACGATATACTTGTTCGACGTTTGACTTGAAACTTTAGACGAGGCAATAGCGAAAAGGAGCGATGAAAGAATCACAGGTATCTTCATCATCGTTGGAACTTCGGACACTATTATTCGTTATTGCTGATACGTCGATTATATACTCTGCTGGCAATTGTACAAACAGTCTGCTGAGAACGCGTACGTCGAATATATACGAATGTTGTTCCAGACTAATGTGCATCGTTTAGTTGAGTTGTTTGATGTTATTTATTCGCGAAAATTCTAGATTTTTTCATCTAGAAAAATGTTGTTTCTTTATTTGTTTGATCGCCATGTAACTTGCCTTATTTTCTCACGTTTCTCTCGTAAATTTAATTACGTATTAAACCGTTCCATAAAAATATTCCGTGTTTGTATATGCGTGTAATTTTGAAAATACAATCAATCTCTTTGATAGTGGATAAATGGTTTAATTGTACAAGTTCCTTGTTTTGTATCACGCAGGGGATACTCGAAATTTGATTGACACGTGCGTGATACGATTTCGACAGTTCAACAGATACAAAACCATTCGTGTCTTCTTTACTCGTAAAAAGTTTACTTAATACGTGGTTAACGGTTGACACAATATTCCGCGAGAAACCCGGAACAATTTCGTTTCCAAGGCAAAACGCTTTTCTCCGCGTCTAACGCAGCAACCTTCGTTTCATTTTCAGCAACAGAGGCACCCGCCTCTTCTTCTTGGTTGGATGTTCCTGGTACTGCCGTTCTTGCCCGCATCCAATCTTTTTATTACCGTTGGATTCGTCGTTGCGGAACGTGTACTTTATTTGCCCAGGTAATTTAACAAAATCTTATCATTTCTTTTAATTTAAAAAAAAAACACTGTATATGTGTTTCAGAATAGGAGATTTTTAAATCAGGAAAAAATATCGAGAGAAGAAAAACAATCGTTCACACACAACGTTTCACGTACATGTATATTTTTTAGAAGTAGACTAAACTGAAAATTTCCATTAATATAAACTTGGTTCGTTTAAACAAAATAAAAAAGAATATATATATAAATGTTCATGCAGTATAATTTTGGAAATATAATTAAAAGAATGATACGCAGTTACACTTGAAGGATCTTAAGATTTTACTTTATTTTAGAGAACATTAAGACAGATTCAAAAATATCTCAAGCGAACAACGAATGTTTACAGCGTTGGATGGATTCTTCTGGTCGTATATGGGATGCAAATCAGCTGGACGGCTATTCCGCGCAGAAGAAGTCTGATCACGACTGGAATCGTTCTACTTCTACTCCTAGGATGCTACAGAACGATACTTCGAAACAGAGACTGGACGTCCAGAGAAACTCTTCTCAGGTTTGTCAGTCGAATCTTTTAACACTTTGCACTCGAAACGTCAACTGTACTAGCACTATATTTCTGATATAAGACGCTTCGATATTGATGAACGTATGCAGTTTATAATGTTATTAGACATGCACTCTACATTCGACGATTCGCTCTCTTTTCAAACATATTTTCATGCGATTGATTCATATATTTTGGAGGATATTATATCGAAAAAGAAATCAAACATCGAATATATGAACACGAGAAAAAAGACTGAAAGAAATTAGCGTCTCACGATTTTTACTCTGCAAAAAATACATATAACGTTACATTCGCTGAAAGAGTTTGTTAATTTTAATGAATTCGTAATGTAAACGTTTAGATGCTTTTAAAAGATAAAAAACAACGAGTTTTGAAAAAAAGTACATGACACTTCCTTTTTTGCTTGATTACGCAGAAATTCTTGAATCGTCGGAACACGCGATTATTTTTCACCGTACGCAAAAGCTGTCATAACATTGAACTGATAACAAACTCGACGATAATAGAACGGGATCGAGGGACGACAGACACGAACTTTTGAACGTTCGCCGATATCGATGATGAAAAAATAATATTCGATATTGTATTTTTCTTTCCTTTCTTTTGTTCGAGAAGTTGAATTTCATCTTAAAGCTCACGAGCCAACAATTTCAACTGGAGCGTCGGAATGTTTTTCAGCTGCGTCATTATTCTTGGGACATTCGAGAAATTTTATGAATATTTTTAAATTCGTGGCGAACGCTTTTGCACCGAATTTTCCGAAAAAAAAAAAAAAAAGAGAAAATCTCCACGCTTTATGGAAGCTACAGTAGTTTATTGTCGTGGCAAAGAAATTACCTGCAAGGTTGTAAAAATGTAAGGATACGAGGTTTCACTGTAGGTAATGGGTATTCAGTTTTATGAAGTCGAGAGTTACAATTATAAGGTAAAAGATATCCAATATCGAGGAGATTATAAAAATATAGAAGACAAGAGTTTAAGCCAAAATTATTGACGTGCAGAAGGATTTGCAAATATTACTATAATTTATGGATGGAATCGACCTACGTATTAGATAATTTCTTAGATTTAGTTTTATATTAATACAATTTATTGATATTAGTAATTCGATTCAGAACTTGGAAAATTTCACTAATCATATTAGTTCAGTTATGCAAGAGGATCTTGATCCTCGATAATTCCACATTTATAATACATTTGCTTTCAAAATTTTATTCAAATTATCACTGAATTTCTTACAAGAAAATTTCC
The DNA here is from genome assembly GCA_014737525.1 of Bombus difficillimus. NCBI lineage: Eukaryota > Metazoa > Arthropoda > Insecta > Hymenoptera > Apidae > Bombus > Bombus difficillimus. The sequence continues at coordinate 2,041,550 of JACXIT010000140.1, read as the reverse complement.
TCCTGTAACTAACTTGTAACTCGTAAAATTTCATAGTCTTTGTATATTACATTTTTATTCTTATCATTATATATTTTTATTATCATATATCTGCATTAGTACAATACGATTGCGCAAAAGGAGCATCATTCTCGATATTTCCCCACCCTTAACGCGTTAGTCTACAAATTAGTAATACAGAAGTCGAAAGAAATATTCGGACGAAAAGTTTACAAATGAAAAACCAACGAGAAAATGGGAAATCACAATTCACGTTACTCCCTAACTTGAAACTCTGCCGTTAGTCGTTCGTTCGGTACGCAAGCTCGTAATTCGTCGTGCACGAAATCCCCAGTCTAAATTCCCCGAATCGCGGTATAATTTCGCGGAAATTTACGCGGGTCTCTTCGTCACTGGTGGGACAACGCCGCGGGCACACCGCCAATGCTGTCGCACGAGCGAGAATCGCGCGCGTGGTAGCAATTGGCTAGACGATATCAGATGTAACCACGGTGAGATAAAGAGTCGGGGATCGCGTCGAGGTCGAGATGATGACCCTGTCTCTGACCCCGAATCCTCTTGTTTATAGGGCGGGTCTGCGGTCTCTTCCCCATAACGCCAAGATGCATTATAACTTCGCCAACTTCCTGCGAGACACGTCGCAACCTAATCGAGCTATCCTACATTATCAGCTGGCCCTTTGGTGAGTACTATGAATAAGAGCATTTCATTCGATAGTTGTATAAATGTCGTCGACTCTTTAGACAAAATTCATTTTTGGTTGCGCGAAAGATGAATTTTGATAAATCCCCTGAGACGCGAAACACATGTGTGGTTAACATCCGGTCAAATTTACGGTTTGTCCTACATTTCCTCGAGCAACAGTACGTACAACGCTTTCAATTTTCCCGTCAGAAACGCAGGGAGCAGCGTATCGACTGACATCATCTCTTCTACCCTTCAGAGTCCCCTTTTCCCCAAAGCGTCACGGCCAACTTTGCTCGTGACTCGTGGCTACCCACTTTTATTTGCGTTAAATCAAATCGCTTGTAAGCAACCGGAGATCTAAACGGCAGGAATTTTTACATTTTTACAGCGGTGTTGTAGACACGAGGTTAATTTTTTAGAATTTTTAAGACTCTTCCCTATCTCGGTGAAAATCTTTGATACGCAGATGAAAAGTAACGTGTTTGTCGTTAAAGATATATCAAACGATAAATCGTCAAGATTTAATTTATCTTATTTATCGTTTGCCACTGTTGTACAGCAACATGTTTAGTACTAATAACATGTAATCTGTGACGTGTAAAATTTCATTATTATTAGTATTAGTTCAATTACAATCAAATTTCACGCACTCGTAGCCATTCGGTGATTGTTACGCCGGCCGACACTCTACCTAGCCCAGGCCAGACACCGCTGGCAGGATGGTATTCGGATGTCTACACACCCGTATTGCGTATTCTCAATAGGCCTAAGGACCCCCCATAAATACCAGCAATTTCCAGCCAAGGATTTTCTAACATTCGTTGTTTTACGACCGAAACACCCGAGAAAGTCAGTTTGGTCACGTACGGTGCATCCCATTCTTGCCACTTTCTCTCAGGACGGTTAGCACTCTTCCTCACCCACAAACCTAGAATATTAACCAATCGACAGCGAAGGCTATCTCCCTCGCTCGTATCCTTAACAAATCAGCTTTCCTCGTGTCCTTAGACACACCCATGACAAGCTTTCCTCCGACACAGCATCGTCACCAAACAGCACTTATTCTTCACCGCTGGAATAGTTAACATGTCTGTACCGGGTCTCTACCCTCAAATCAATCACTTACTTAACTTGTACATACGCACCAGCGTAACTATCATCTTCACAAAGCTGTTGGAATAAATATTAAGTTATATCTGTCAATTCAGTGTAAATCCAATTGAACCACCCTTATTATCCTAAACGAAATAGGGGATCGATCACTTCGCGGCGTCGATTGACTAATCGTAACGGGATTTACGACTCCCGTTGACGTGCTTCCTCGCGACCGCGTCTCTCCGCCAATGGTCGAATAAACAATGATATTCTTGCAACGCTAGCTACACAACGATTTTGATTCACCTTTTGCTACGATTATTCTTTAATAAAGATTAGTCCAAGCAAACACGTCGTTCTAAAGACGGAAGAATCTGTCCGTTAACGCAAGAAAGTCTCTCGTTCGAAGTCAGTCACGACGAAAGGCAGGACTAGCGGAGCTTACATCCACGAGATCGTTTTTTTCTTTTTCTTTTTTTCTCTCTTTTACTTCTCGTGTCCTCTTTCAGCGTAGCTCGGCCACGCTTATCAAAGCAGTAAAAGGTTTACTGACAGTGACTGGTATTCCGATAATGAAAATTCCACTTCCCCGTTCGCGCGAATCCTTTTGAAGTCGCCGCCTCAATGAACCGATCCCACGTTCTTCCCACTGGGAACCAGGCCATCAACCCGTTCCTTTTTCGCCACCACATCGCGGCCTTGTTTCCATGTCGCAACAAGGCAAACTTTCCCGCAGACTCTTTCCTCGTCTTTCGTGCAAATACATATTCCCCAGCGTTGGTTTCCATTACCACGCTTTGTCTCCTTGTTCTCGATTTGTTGTTCCATTGTTTTGCACCAGCACGATGAACATTGACGGTATCGATCTCGGGCATTGATACGACTGTCGTTTTGATAGTCGTTTTCGAAAAATTAGGAAATTTATTTTAAAGGTTATCGAGTAATTGTAGAAGATTTCGTACTTTTCAGTCAGAATTTTATATAGAAACTCGTGTTCCATTACAATTGGAGCGATGACACGCTATCGAATAATTGGATGGAAACATATTTGCCACTTTCGGAGAAGGAAACGTTGTTCGAGTTAGACTGTTCCGTAAGTTTCAAACACCTAACGTGCTTCTTCTGTTCAACGTCGATCGATTCTGACCAAATATCATGAACCTCTGTGTATACTAAAACGATGGACAGGAACCGTAAAATCATACTTTACTGTTAAATCAACTTTCACCAAGACGTGCTATCGATCCTTGCCACGATGATGCTCGTTAATCTGTTGCATAAAATTCATAAAAGTTTCAAGTCATGTATTAATTTGTTACTCGTGTCGCTGAGTGAATATTTTTGGGAAAACTGTACTGCGAATGAACAAAGTTGTGTTTCTTTACAGACACTTGAAATAATTGAATTATCGATAATAAAAAGGAGCAACACTTTTCAAAGAAATGAAACAAAACATTTCATGAATGAATGGGAGAATATACAGTTTAATTCATAATTCCAATTATGGATTGAATTGAACATAAAATTAACGCGCTGTTTACAGACCTCTTAATTCCTATACCAACGTTTATTTTCAAAGCTGTGGTAAAGTCTACCTTTCATGGAATATCTAATTGTCCGAGGAATTACGAGACTAATTATTATCATTCAATTAATCGATTGTGTTTATCTCATTCGTTGTTATAGCTTCTTTTACTGCAAAGAAATTATTGCAAAGAAACTTACACGTACCTATAAATAAATACAATGGGATATCATTAAACATTTAATGGCTCATTATAGATTATTGACTGCTAATTTTATGACATACCGTGAATGATAATATCATTGGTTTGTTAACGACTTATGAAGGAGTCACTGATGAATAGATATAATTGAGAATTAATTTCGTTTCTGGTTAAACTGCATACGCGTGTTTTCTACAGGATCAACCAGCCAGTTAAATTGATAACACTCGATTCATCTTCCAACTCATTGTTTGTTAAATTCGATCGCGTATTAATTAAAATCATTATCGGGCAGATCTCTCTCTCTCTCTCTCCCTCTCCCTCTCCCTCTCTCTGTATCACTGATTTTGACTCTATGACTTTAGATTCTTTATTGCAACGTTATTTAATCGAAAAATATTCTGCGATTTTGCGCTGCTGCAGCGTTGAGTATATGCCAGAATACGTACTATAAATATAAAAATTGATAGATGTCCTTCAGAGACCGAGGCAATAAATATTGTAAAAATACGATTTTATATGGAAGCTGTCGTAATTGTTTGCATGAAGTTTGAAACGTTTATCCGAAGAGTAATGAATGTTAATAGAAAAGCTGAGCTGCTAATTGACGTATGGAAGGCAAATAAATTTCATAGAAATTAACATTGTTTTTGAATCTTTGAAAACCGAGCGATCGTCCCAGCGGGATATACTGGTATATATCCTTTGTTAAATTGATAGCTGCTTTATCGGGGATTTTGAAATGTGTTGATCTCTCGACGTGCGTGTTTCATAATTTATAATATTTAAAAATTCGCGACGATAGGAAATGCGTTTCGCGAGTCGGGAAACGCGCGATAAAACCTTAAATCCGATCTATCGAGCTTCGAGCCGTAGTAACTCCGGTTGGATTTTTGCACAAGCGAAAGCACACGGGGAAGGCCGGAAACGCAACGAATCGTGAATTTCTGAAACTGCTGCCTCGTTCCGTGTTTCTCCTCATTCAGGACCGGTAAGCAAAATTAATCCATGCGCCAGTGTACACCGTTTACTGGCGCACTAAAATGCAGAATCCAATTAAATAATTCAAGCATGGTGGCGCGATGAAGGGTAGGTTTACAGTGTGCATCCACGCGTACAGTTGTATGCTCCAACATTGAGCGCACGCGAAAACGCTACGGCCGAAAGAATTCCCTGCCAACCACTTGATATCTCCACGATAACTGTGATTTAGGGTTCGTGGCTCAGTTTCTCTGCACATCGACTAGCTAAACGTTTTAACATTTTTTCTTCGTATGTACTTATCGCTGTAAGTCGTGGTACACAGATTTGTAAAAGGTTGAAGAATAGACTCGCTTGTTCATTTTTAAGAATTTATTTCATTTCACACACACACACACACACACACACGCGTGTACATATTTCAGATCTGCACAGGCGAGGATATCGATAAGCATAGGTATTTTTGTCAATTTAATTGAAATGATTGATTGGTTATTTTTTGTTATAAATATAAATAACTTAACGCGTGCTACAAAGAATACGTAAAAATAAATTGTGTAAGATACAAGCGAAATTTTTGTAAAAATATAATGAAAAGGAGCATCATAATTGTATTAAGAAGTGTAGGTACAGGAATTAGTTATATACGAAACTTAAACAATTCTCTAGTGTTTAAAAAGTAAATTTCTAATTTCTTTTTTGTACCATTAATTTGATTAATACGGAATGTATTTTTTTAAATCCCATACAATGAGAGTACACTTGGAACACGCTGAAAGGTAGAATTAGAAACGACTAATTATTCATTCGCGTGAAAATGTACTATTTTAGAAAACATCAATCCTTTTTTCTTCTTTCTGTGCTCATATTTTGTCAAAGTCACAATATTCTTGTCAATCACAGTATTGTTGAATCATTTCTGTCGAGTCGATCATTTTGTCGCTTAAAACGTTAATATTTAACTTAGCAATTTCGTGGACTTCTTATCCTAACTTAGATTTTATCCATTTCCATCTTTTTGCAAATTTTAATTTTTAGAATTGTTTTTTTGGATTTTAAAAGATGGTATAGTATTCTTGCTACACTAGATGCTATACTGTACTTGATTATCTATATAAAAATAGCTACAAACTAGTCAAGTTATAACAATATTTAAAAGACTTGAAAAATTATAAATACTAAAAATTATAAAAATGATTTAAAAAAATAAGACTATTGAATATTCTATTCGCATACTATGTATTAGTTTTCTGTATCATTAATTTATCGGCAATCAATGTAATAAGCTTAATTTCCTTATAACTGGCTATGACCTGATACTTTTGATCAATAATATATCTGCTTGAAAAGTGGAATATGTAGTACGTATTAAAAAAAATTGAGAAATTGAGAAAAAGGAAAATACTGGTAAAGCAAACATCGTACTTTCGCGACTGAATGAGCGCCGGAGATAAAAGGAAAGCGAAACAAGGTGTTTCAAAGAGTAAATCGTGGTGGAACGAAGGAATAATATTTAGCTAACGAATAATTTTAATTGGAGAACATATACCGACGTATGTACAAAAGCGAAAGAAAGAGGAGGAAACGAAACGAAAAAGATGTGTTCTGAAGTGTAGAAAACAAGAATAGAAATTGGAAATAAAATCGTATCGTTCGTAACGCCAAATATAGTGAACGTCGAGAAAGAAATGAAATTTTCATTAGCAAAAAATGATCGTGAACGATGTTATCTCTCATATATTTTGAAAAACGATATCGTTATTGTCCACAAATATTTAAACAAGTAGTGACATATCGATTCAGTATTGATACTACCGTAATTGATAACAATCCATTACGAATAACTTACGATTTCGTACTTTTCATCTTAATTCGGTTTAATAATAATTGATCGATTACAAATATAGACCGATTGAACGTTAAGAACTAAAGTCAGAATATTCAATTCGATGTATTGGAAAAGGAAACTGGTTCTAAAAACGGTTAATTCTGTTTTCAACCGAATCATTAACGCTAATTGCAATTGGTCACTGCTTTTGCTAAAAGACAAGAATATTTTCTATTCTCTGTCGTAAAATCTAAATGAGCATTATAAGATTCAACGATTGATATCTATCACCGGGACGAGCATAAATAATTGTCGAATGTAAATATTTTATATATATTAAAATTTCTTATTTTCGTCTGGTACATTCAACTTTGATCTATCAGATCAACAATACAATATCAGAAGTTTTCAATCAAAGTATAATTGTATTATACCGTTGAAATATAAGAATTATTAAGAACAAAAGTGAAAAACAACTGGTTCGTGAAATATTAACGACAACCTTCTCCCTTATTCTTCCCTTTTACTGCGTCTTATTAAAAGATCGATCTATCATTGGATCGACGCTTGGGAACCATTGAGCCGTGGTAATGACAGTTCGATCGTGTCCTCGTTTCCGGTCATCTCGCAGTTGCGTACAAAGAGCAATCACTTCTGATCGAATTCTCTACAAGACGAAACGAAGCGAGATCGATCGGTAAATCATGAATACCCGACTCTTTTGTGAAAGGTGTTCGTCGAATGAATGCAGCTTGGCCTCTGTTCCTGAACGACGAGCCAGAACTCTCTTCGCTGTGGATATCGCGATAGAGAGAGAGAGAGAGAGAGAGAGAGAGAGAGAGAGAGAGAAAAGGGAAACACGAAGACTTGGAGGAGACGTTTGTCACCTCTTGGCAAAAGCGTCGAAGGTTACAGCAGTTAATTTTCGCGATACTAAAGAATTTTAATCGACCTACACTTTCATAATCTTTGCACGGCTTTGTCGACGTTCTTTTGTGCTGTTACGGGTCACTCGAAGAACGTAATGTTTATTAATGAAAAGGCATGTGTACCGGAGTTAATTGAAAAAGCATAACGATCGTGACGGCGGATCAGTCAACTTCGAAGGTCAATTTAGCATGTTACACGGCGCGAAAGCAGTTTTATTGAAAATGATTCTTTTGATCGAACCAAGGCTGCGAAAAAATAAATGGCCTTATATGAAAGACTGGAATTAATAATCTGTGAAAATGTTCAAGATAAACGAAGCAGGTTATTAATGTCGTTAAACTGTCGCAGATTGAAAAGATATTTCAGGGTTGTTTAATATGTATGTGTTTAATAGATGATAGTGTTTCCCTTTTAGACTCAAAGTTTTTACGTTTTTATTTTAAGGCACTCTTTTGACAGTGTGGTAATTAAGGTTCCTAAGAAAGTTTACTAGGTTTGCTGTTCTTGCAGGAACTGTAGATGGAATTTTGTTTTAAACAACGTCAGCAAATTTATTCGCGTCTACTTGAACTGAAATGAAATTCTTATTAAAAAAAGAATTGTGCAAATCCTTACAAAAATAGACCTAAATTCATCTAGTTAACCTCCTCTTCAATTCGTGCTCAACTGCGTGCCAGCCTATTTTCTAAACTCATCTAACGAACAAACGGACCACTCATCGACCGCATTTCGACTACATTCTCGACAAAGAATCGTTTCCGTGTGCACAATATTCATTCGTCGCATCGTTGCGAAAAATTGCATGGGTTGGTGCGCGCGGAGTGTCTGTCTCGTTGTTCGAGTCTTCGCCGTGGTTGTGACCCGAGAGAAGGTAAAAAAAAAGCGTGGAAGAGAGAAGAAGAAGAGCCATTTCGAGGGCAGAAAATCCATGAAATTTCAGTCTCGACTACGAGATGAGTATGCTGCGTTTTTGATAGGCACCTCTGTGTCTTTGTTTGTCGCGTATGTTTCCCCCGAGAGGTAAGTGCATTGTGACCAACTAATTAGTTCGGACAACACCATCGGACTAAGCTTAGTGTTGCTTTTGAATTGCGCAATCCCATCGGCGCCAACGAATAACGAGACGACAGAGGAAAAAAAGACAATTACGCGTGATATAGATCTGCTATTTCATTCTCGTCGTCTGTGCTTTATAATATAGAACTTCAAAAGAAAAAGAAAGAAAGAAAGAAGATATACAAAAACAAAGTAAAATATGTTGGTTTTCTAATAACGTAACGAGCAGATATTCTAATAATCCAAGAAAATCTATCGTTAAAATTCCCTTTTTTCTTAAATAATTTATCAAAGTGCAAAGTTCGAGCGCTTCAGTGCTTGTTCGAAGCCGAATAGTATCGCGCCGTTTCCTTAAAACCACTTTGCAGTTTCCGTGCGTCAAACTGTATCGATGTACCGATAGACCAAGACCGTGAGAAGCCAACAAAAGTGCATTAATTAGCCACATAGCGGCTAGAGACGAAGTGGCAATCGCCTCGCCTCGCCTCGCTTCTCTGTCTTCTTTCTTTCGCTTTCATCCTCTTCCTCCGCGTTCGACCTCGCCCGTTCATTTTTTCTCAGTTTCCCTTAGGTCGGTCTCTGGCATTTTTCACCCCTTTTTTTTCACTTTCTCAGCAAACCGCAAACCACTTCTTGCCCTTTTTCTCCAGGCCAGGCTAATGATCCGCGTTTTAACGCACGAACCAGCATATCTGATCGGAAGACCTACGCGTTTAGGGTAACCCAAGAGAGGGGAATCGATGCCGAGGCAAGGTTCAGGTATGAACTAATCGAAGATAATGGGATTATTGTCCTTCGGATTCGGTTTCGGCTGCTTTGATTTTCTGGTCCATTGACTCTCTGTTATGTGCAATTGATGCGAAGGATTAATGGTATTTGACTCCTGAGCTTTTCTCCGAACAAGCGATTACGTAAATATATTGCGTACGCTATCGACTAAAAATTGTACTCTTCGCGTTTATATATAAATTTTGTTTTAATATTATCGTAAATTTCTTACATTTCATCGAATGGCGAATAATAGTAAAACGTTCAGTTGCGTTTGTTTGATTTTATTGATGTTTAAAATACAAGAAGAATTTATCGATGTGAAATAAATCTTATTTCTTTTGATAACAGCTTTTGAGAGTCAGCTCGAAATTAATGTTACAGATGCCCGAGAGTATCGAAAATAGTAGTTTTTGATTCTTGAATTGTTTCGAAACTTCTCTCTGAACTTCTCAGACGAGCCAACATCTAACATTCACAAACGCAAAAGTACGTGAAATAAAATATTAGACAAATTAATATTAGAAAATATTAAAAATTTATAAAATAACCATCTCCTAAAACTCCCACCTGCACACGCCCCGATCCATTGGCTGCTTAATCTTTGGTTACAACTCTTATTTGGTGGTATTTGTCCGCGAAAATGCAATCAATGCGGTAAACACGGGCGAAACGTGGTTGACTGTGAAAAAAGACGAGGTGAAAATGGACGAGGGCTGGAACAGAAGAGATGGAAAAGTAAAGAGAAACAGAGAGAAAGTAAAAGAGGAGGAGAAAGAGAGTAAAAATGATGCAGGCGTGAGAATAGCAGCGCGGCATCGACGAACGACTGCAAGTCAGATGAAAATTGCACTTGGTCTGTGCACTCCCGCTCGTCCACCTCGCTCGCTTGTAGATCTTATTTCCTAGGCCGAGTTTGCCGACTGTCCCATGTCCCATTCGTGCTTTTTCTGTCTCTCTGTCCCGTGTTCTGTTTCTCCATCGACGCCTAGCTTTCTTCGGTCAGAGCCGGTATTAGCTTTGAAAAATTGAACCTTCGACTAACTGTCAATTTCCTACGCTTGTTTCGTTCAGAGAATCAACGCGACGAGCGTTCTTCGAGCCTCAGATGCGAACACGGTCCTTCGACTGTTCGCGAACACAGATCTTACTCTCTCGTTTCACTAACCAGGAGAATTATTTTTGTCGCCAACAGATTTCTGTATTGCGTTTTCGAGAGAACAATGGAGAGAACAATGGAGAGAGTTTCGGCCTTTCGTTCGTTTTCGATTTATCCCTTTGTTCCCATTTCGATTTTGAACATTTTACGGGTTCGTGCTGATCCTTTATCAAGTTCCTCTTTCGTTGCAATGTAACGGGAATCGCGCGTTGGTTAGAACTGTTGGTAAAAATTTGGACTATTTATACGTTTATACACTTAAAATATCACCTATTTATTATATGATTATTGTTGCGATTATAATTATTCAATGATATTCAATATGTCATAAATTAGAAAGCACGATCTTCCTTATCCAACTTGTAACAAGACTCTAAGCAAAAGTTAACTATAATTTCATTCATACGTCCGTAACCATAAACATCAAACCATGGAATGATTTTCTTCGATCACATTCTTAGTATCTTTCCATTTCCATGACTTTTTCATTATTTTTTTCTTTAATACTGCATCGATTCGCAAACGAAAATTCGTATATCCTGTCTTTGTCATTGTATAAGATACGAAAGAAGGTGGACTTGTTAATAAGCTTTTAGTTGGGAAAAAGTAGTTCGCACGAATTAATTTCAACTTAATTTCAGCTAGAGACTACCAAGTAGACGGATGATAAATTCAAATAGCGACTCTGGTTGTTCCAACTTTAATTAGAGCAACACCTCGGAATCACAACAAATCTCAGGTTCGTCTCTCTCGTTGACGTTCTCCTGGATCCTGACTCGACCAGGACGAATTAGTTTTCGATCAGGCGGCCGAAATTTCCCCAAGGAGACATTCCGCGAAGTTTCTCGTCCGGCGGGAACGCCACATCGGCTAAGTAATTTAAAATAGCCCGAGATTGATCCGGCGAATCCGATGGTCCAGTAATAATTGAGAGCGGAAGAACGTTCGCGCGCGCTGAGTTCTTGCGTGTGTAGAAGTTTCCAAAGCGTAGCTCGGTTGGCTGTTATTGCATTCGCGGAAAGAATAGCTCCGGGTGCCTGGAGAATTGTCAGGGAGGAATAAGAAACGCCCCGGACGGAGAGAAATACGTAGTCAATCGATGGAATGCCACTAGGACCGGGGAACGAAGTGACTCGAGTTTGCTTTTCATTCGCCGTCAAGCGCTGCCCGTTTCCCTGGAACGTCTCCTGTTCTTCTTCCTTGTCGTTCTTTATTTCCTTTCTTTAGCTTCCGAATAAGAAACGTTTCTTCTTGCGTAAAACGTGTTCCTGCACGTACGTTTTCTTCTGTTTTCGTTCTGCTTTCCCTCGTGGTAACGGTTGACAGTATTTTTCGAACGTCTCTGCAGCGAGACGTATTCTCGGCCTGGTTTTAATTTGACGCACCAAACTGCTTGACTGGCGACGCGGAAGAAATTTTATATCGTTTAATCGCAGAATATTTACAAGAAATATAGGTATAAGTATATGGTATACTTTATCGCTTTAACTCGTTGCTTCCTTAGTATACGTGGAATTACCAATAAGTGTTTTTCTATTATCATATATGTTGAAATCAGCACTTCTAGGAAAACTCTACATCTGTACTATTTAATTTCCTCGATCACTGAAGCCATCGAGAGTGTATAGACGATAGACAAGCGACGATGGCAGACCATAAGTTTTAGAGAGGCGACGTTGGCTTCGGGTTTTTTTCTGTCTCAGGGTAACACTGCCAGCGTGCGGATCTAGACCAGCTCAACTGTATTCATACTTGTATCCACTCATACTCGTTAAATACATTTGCTATTTTTGTGTGTTCTTCAATCCATACAACCACAATAACCTCAACAATATATGTTGTTGAAACTACTTCAAGAAAAACTCTACATCTTTGTTTATGTACATCCGTGACCTGGAGACTGCTATTACGCAGAAATATTCTAAATAGGAAGCGGTGCATATTATTGTACCCTGGAATATACATTATGTTTTGAGTTGCAAGGTCTAGAAACAGAGGAACTAATAAACAGATTTCTATTTATGTTCCCTGTAGCTCCTGGCAAAAACTATAAGATTAACTTTTCTGGCAATATCTTTTTGCTATAAATATACGAACGTGCTCCCTATCGTTCCATTGTCTAGTAACACTAAGAGAGTAAGGATCTGAATCAGCATAAACTTATACGTTATACTTATACCTTTAATTATTTCAATATACTTTTCTATTACAAATTCATCCATTCGTTGTTCAATCAGTCAACCTCAACCTCAACATATGTGTATGTATATACAGTGTAAATGGTGTTAACGAAGAAGCAAGGAGGAGAGTATGTTGATAAAGTATTAAGAATTTATAAATAAATGAAAGAACGAGAAGAATTTATTGAAACCGATCGTCTGACATTGAATTATGAAATTTATTAGTATTGCAATCATCTTTTAGAAAATTTCATATCAATCGTGTATTTATTTAGTGAAATTAAAAAATTAGTATAAAGTAGAGTCGAGCGATTCGAATCGTCACCGTAAAGAAGTTTTAAATTGAAATATAAAATACGACTGCTTCAATAGAATTGAAAATTTCTACTTCTCGAAGATATTGCGTACGGTGGCGGTGTACATTTTCATGAAACGTATTGCGATAATATTCAACACTTTGATATAACGTTAATTCGTACGTAGATTTGATTTTTGAATTTTTGAAAGGAAATTTCAACGGCTGTTCATTAATTTCGTATTTCCGTAATTCAGACTGCAAATGGACGCGAACAATATGCGTCACCTTTATGCTAATATTCACGCCATGCGAAAACTTCCTTGATGGCAGTTCCACGTAGTTCGGTTCTTGCAGGATATCCCGCCGTAATTTTCGATAGACCGAGTTTATAGTTGCAACGGATCGTAAAGTTAAGGCAACGACAAAGCTGGATAGGAGGACAGAAAGCGGCACAGATAAAGCAACGACGAAGAGGAAAGGTATGTTGGCCATATAGCAAATCCGACTTCCCATTATGACACTATAATGGTGTTCCATACGAGGTTATTGCGCGTCAGAAATCATATTGAAATAGGAGAGATATACCGACAATTTTTAACATTCGCCTCACGTACGCCCACGTTTTATCGTAATCGGTTATTTTTTGTCCTTCTCTATATTATTACACACAATGATAACGCGCAAGTGCAAGGCAGAGAAACAAGCTTTTACCAAAAAAAAAAAAAATTAATCGATAAAATAATATGTTTTCGATTATTCTATATCCCTGTACTTACAAAAAAATCATTTATACGATCGTAAATATAAAATTTCTTTTTTAACCAATTCTAATATTAAGTATTTGCGAAGCCCGAGTTGTCTTTTAAAATGATATGGTAGATACTCTGATAAGTTTAAAAAATTGATCAAATTTATCATCGATTCAAGGGGGTCGAAGCGGGAAAAGAGAAAAGAGAAATTGATTATTATCGGTCAGTAATAGAGAATGAGTCTCCTCTTGGTACGAGTAAATAGATCATTGTTGTTTCCGAACAATGATGAGAGTATGCCCGTTCGTGCTAGAAAAGACTGATGAACGTGCTATAGGCAGGCATTGTTCGTCCGGCGGAAACGCCGTTGAATAAATTGGCCACACTGTTTCCACGACACCATACTATCATCCTGTATTGTCTCTATACATTTATTGTGTGAACGTTGATGCTTAATGCAAGCATCGCACGATTCTATTTACGAGAAACGACGGATTCGATACTGACAATTATTCTTTGGTTTTCGTTGAGGGAGCAAGGTGGCTGAGCAAACGATCGGTACTCGATGCGTGACCGAAGGTTCGAAGGCACATCCACGCCAGCCATGATTAAACTCGTTTGTATATTCATGTATCGCTAACGTAATACGTGCTTCAATATATTTCACGTTTAACGTTTTAACGTTTCCAGTCCTTGTTCATCCGCGTAAATGAACCGCTGAATATTATGAATTCAGATCGTGTCATCTCTTGGAATATTTATTGATATTAATCGTTATGAATATTTATGGAGATTTTAAAGCTACGGAGATCTGGTTTCCGCTGCCTGAAAAAAGATCGACTTACTTGGTATAGCGAAGCTGTTTCATTGTCGTGACACGACTTTTGTTAAAGATTTTTGCAGCGTCTGAGATATCCAGCGTCGATGGAAATTGATACTTTTATAGTTTAGCAATATAAGTATGTTATACTTCATTTAACTCTCTACATTCGTGTATCGTATAATTATATATTTCATTGCATATATTACTTTTCGCGTCTTTTCTAGCGTCACGTTACGACAAAATTTATGCAATGGAGATGAAAAATTATAAAAATTATACGTTTCTAAGAGAGTTAATGTCTTTAAGCATGTTCTTTTTTGAACGCAATTTAAGCGTAATTTAAGGCAGAATTCTAGACCTCAGTACGATGAATAATGTTCGTGTACAACAATGTCGTTTGAGACTTGTTTTCCAAGGTATATAGTATAAACGATTTAGGACTAATAATAAATTGTTGCTTTTAATTATTAAACGAATTGTATGCAATCTAAAATCACGAACCAAATAATAAATTCGCTAATAAACACTTGGACAAAGAGATACCTAAAAGATCTTTTAAGGAAATTAAATTTTCACTCCCTTCGACGCTATCTTCTCGCGGATGGTCGAGGGGTTAAGTCGTTCGTGCATCAGATAGTCGATATAAACAATAAAACCGGATGCATTAGTATCTCGCGGGCGAAGTAGCTTTTCCACCAGCACCTGAGCTCGTACGAGTCGTGACAGTAACAGGAATTTTTATTGCGGCTCAACGTATTCGATGGATTCTCCTCGCGCTTGATTTACTATCCGACCAGCTCTATATGTATTTATGCTTTTAAACACAGTGCCACGTAGAAACGTTTTACGCCACGTCTCGAATAATAGTAAAAGCAACGTCATAAAATCGCAATCGTATAATGCGTTATCGCGATCGTAAGATCGCGTAATGCTCGCGTAAACTTTTCTCTCTAACGTATATCTATTACGTCCATCGTTGATATGCAAGCAATAACGCGATGTAAACATCAGTGGGAGCCTTTTTCTATGTTCTGTATTCTTCTCTTCCTCCTTTCTCACGTAGCATCGTCCGTTGAGACAACTCGTAAACCGAGTGACAATTTACGCGCGAGCTTCCAGTTCTCTTACACGCGTTTACGATTATTGCCGATGATCGGGAATTTAACTCGACTCGATCTGCGTTTATCGAGCTTGCTCACGGTTTGAAAATGACGATTTTTTAGCTGAACGAAAGCTGTTGAAGAGTTCTCGTGAAATCACTGGAACGCGCTTCTTGAATCTTTAATTAGAGTACCTAACCATAGTCGGCATAGAATAGAAAAATGTCGAAGAATAAAATAATGATAAGAATAGAGTAGGAATAGATACAAAATATTAAGTACATCGAATTTTTACTTCTGCCTGTGCTTCTTTCATAATTTTGCGTTTTCATTTTCTTCTATGTTTAGGAATAGATAAATAACAGTTAAAAATACTTCCAAATTTCTGTAAATATATTCTGATTTGTATATACCAAAAATTTATCTCGGTCCTTCCCAATATAATTTCCAGTGTTTTAGTGAACCAACGATCGAGTGTTTTTATATGTCGGGTTGTGATTGGAATGCGAGGCGTATAATGAATCTTGCTGTGAGTTGGCCATCGTTGTTGTATACCAGGTGATATTTATTGAAGAGAATGTATTACAGAGTTTAACAAGTGATAGCGGTGGTTGAATAATCGAGATGTCGATGACGATGAGTCTAGGTTCGATAACGAATACACGGTCAACGGGATGACGATTGCTATTTGGGACTCGACGTACTTGTTCACTGGGCTAGTCGAACTTACCGGACTGAACTTCAGTCCAAGTGGAACTGCCCTTATATACTCCTCTCCGTACCTCTCTGTATCCCGCGGTTTAATCTTTGTTTTTAAGGAGAACTATTTAATTACTTCATACCTCTGTTAGGCACACGTCCCTCCCGCGACCGTGGCCACGTTCAGCGACCCGTTATGTCACTTCGAGCCCAAGCCCACTGTCATAAATCTCGGGCACCTATACTTGGATTAAATCATAAACAATTATTTCTCAGTTTTATTATTTAAGTACGGCTATAATAAAAAGTCTGAACTAAAGTATCGGGGACCTTCCGAAACATTCCAAAAAAAGGCCCCGATGTCCTTTCATCTCCGACATATATATATGTCGGGTTGGCGTTATGATTAGAGTTAGGGGCGTGTAACGAATATTCTCTAGACTCAGCCATCGTCGTTATACAATTGAAGTTATGTGAATTAACGCAAGTGTGAGTATTACGGAATCGACAAGTAACCGCGGTAACTAAACACTAATGGCAATGATCCTAGATTCGATAACGAATCCGCGGTCAACGGGATGGTAAATGTACTCTTTCCAAAGTCTAAGTCCTCGTTACAATAAAACGTGACAATATGCACCGATTGTAAAGATGTTGTTTTACTCGCTGACGAGTCCGCGCGAGAGAATGCCCTATCCGTCGCGATGATGCTCCAGAGGAAAACTACGATGGGGTGTGCCTAAGGGCACGAGATCATCGGATTCGTCGAGAAAAGCCTCCGCTCGAAAAGCGAGGGAGATGGACGTTGTTGCTAATTGGTTGATTTTCATATTGGTGGTTAGAAAAGGATACTAGCCGCCCTTGAGAGAAAGTTGCTCGCGGGAAGTGTTGTACGTGAGAAGAACAGATTTCCCTTATCTCCCCATATTAGGTGATAGATCGAAGGACTGTTAGGACAAAGACTGTTTGTCCGTTTGAAGGACCTTAGTTAACTAGACCCTTAGATTATTAGTGGGTCTCCAGGCTGGCTCAATATGTACCGCGGAGATGCATCGACATCTGGCGATCATCTTGCTCGAAGAATAGAGGCTGTGTGTGGCGAGCCACGGGGCAGAGGCCCTTGGAACGTTTACTGTCAAGTGTCGCTACGAATATTTCTTTGTAAGAGAGCTATACAATTATTCTATACCTCTATTAGGTAAAACGTTCATCCCGTGACCGCGGCTACGTTCGGCGACTAGACGTCGCCTCGAGCCCAAGCTCGTTGTCTCAAGTTTCAGACTATTGTATTTGGATCGATTTGCAAAGACTACAGTATTAGGAATTTTCCGAAGAATTCCAAAGGGAGCGATCGGTGTCATTTCATCTCCGACATATATATATATATATACTTTCTAGATGAATTTTTAAATCGAAGAATTTAATTTTTAATCCGATACGTTAACTAAATTAACATCTGTCTAGACGATGGAACGAATGATTCAGGACTCGTCACTCTTCGCGTCGATCTGCGATGTTTACGAAAATTCGGAGTTGAAAACGTTNCAAGGCGTGAAATGAATATTAAAGAAACAGGGTATCGCTTATTCAACACGCGTGTAAAAGATGGTGTGTGAAAGGGGTACGATATAGGGAGGACGTCTAACACGACGAATACACTCTCTGCTACGCTTTATCTCCTTCTTATAAATGAAACAGGTTATTTATTATCCAATAAAGAGACACTCCTGGTACGCGACACCCTTGCGGGTACTTTACCGGGGTTGTATCCTCTGACGTGTAAATATCGAGGTTTCCCTGTAACCCTCTCCGGAGACCGGCCAGACACATTTTATCTTTCGCACCCTTCTTCGATAGCGCATATTCTTCATGCTGTTTCAAAACATTTTCAAGCGTATGTTCCATTAGCCGTGATTTCAAACATTAAATTGCAGCACTCTTAAATAGAAGAAAAGAAAATATTTGAATGCACAAACTGCTTGTACCTTGATCTAATGTGAGCGTACGCTTGATCGATTTTAAATAAATCGGTAAGATCGATATTTGATAAATTAAAAACACGAAATAAAAATTTTCTGCCGTTATGAATTTGAAAGGAATTACACTAGAAAAGGTAGTTGCACAGTATTATATTTATCACACTGTACAAATTAATTAGGGGGAAATATATTAAATTTCCTATCATTTACTAGTATTCTTGTTGAGATATGTATAATTTTCTGTGCTGGACTGGGTTAGATGCGCGGTGGAAATACTTGTATGTGAGTGTCAGTGTGTGGAAGTATGTGTGTGCACGGCGTCTGGAAAACAGATGAAGGAAAACAGTCAGTCGGTGAAGAGTCGGTTAAGGGTCGGGTATGGAAGATGGTGAGACAAAGAGAATGCTGAGACGCGTGCAAATGCGTATCGATGAATATATTGGAAATCGTTCATTAAATAAATGTATAACTATCTAAATATTAATTAAAAGTGTAAATTCTGTGTTCCTATAACATTATTTCGGCTCCAAAGATTCACAATTCTCAACAATTCTCATATGACTACAATTATTTGATACCACTGAAAGATAACGTAGAATCTGATAAGAAAACATTTCATTGGAAAACAAGAATATACGTAAGTACTTTTCGTAGTCGCTGATTTATATGTAGGTACAGACACTATTTCCAATGTATCATCATTCAATGTTCATCAATGAACATCCGTAGCCAGAGTTATATGTTTCTAAATATTACTTTGCCAATAACTGATCACTAAAGCTACACGATCGAGATCGGAACGTCGCGCGTTAAATGCTATTTATCACAGCATCCTTGATTCTCCAACGATTATTATAGTTTTATCTGTTCTTGAACTTTCGCTGTTTCACGGCATTCGACGACCATACTACGTGAACTTGGGGCACATGCTTGTCTTTGCCGAACAAAAAGTTCGATTGCATGAGCGAAAGAAAGCACGAGACTTGGACCAACGGATGTAATTTCTTAAATTGCCCGCGGATGATCCTATTTTACGGAAAGATTTCGTGTCGCGGTGGCCAGTACGGCCATTATCGGCGCGAGTTGAAGAAAAAACAGAAAAGAACGAGTTAACCGTGTACGCTTGACAAAGCGGCTTTAATTAAAACTTTCCAACAAATCGAATAGCCCGGAGATATTTTCGAGCGAGTGTAAGCAGTTTCGAAGTTCGCGGGTTAGGAAAGGAAGGGTTAACAGGAAGATATTGCCGATGCTTGTGCCTCAAACGCGGCCTACGAAGGTTTCAGCGTTCGAGACGCCACGTGAAAAATAGCATTCGTCGTTTGTGCTTTTATAAGAAATTAATTTAATCGTCGTTTAAAGAGGTTAGTTTGCGCGGCGGGTTTGGTCAAACATTCAAATTTATGGAAAGATTGTTTCGAAAGAAGTGTCTTGTTGTGTTGACTTTGAATTTACCGTGCTCTTCCGAGCATGAACAGTCAAATATTCCTTTAAGTGTTGCGGATATTGTCTGGTATGGATGTTGTAGCACACGGTATAATGAAAGAATATAATAGTATGTTGATAAATATTGCAGTACGTTATAACGAAAATAATGTAACAATAGTTGTTAATGAATAAAAGTACGATAATAATTATTGGTATTAATTCGCTGTCTTTGTTATACATACTGTGTAATATATGTGAATGGGTTGGAATTGATTAATGTTCCTGTACTTTATGCCAGTTTGTTTGATCACGAACGTGAAATTAATTCACAAATTAATTTTACAACTTACTCGATATTACGATTGAATTATTTACAAAAGATCCGACTCATTTATGTATGTAAGTTTTTCTATAAATTTCTGAACAGTTGATTAGCTTGCTGTAGGAACAACTTATTCTGTTTATAAAATAATTACTTATAACTTCTAGCCTCTTCTATATTCACCAAACTTTTCTCTCTATTATAATATTAAATTTTCTTGTTACCAAGTATCGGACACGAAGAAAGAACTAAGTACGTGTTTTTGAAGTTGTAATCTATTGAACTACGTGTACCGTAAACAACGCTGTGTAAACATTCGCGTCCAACTAATAGCAGATTAATAAAGAACGTCTTAAGAACTTCACGTTCTTAAACATTACAAAACAAAGCTTAGCAAGAAAAGCACGAATTCACCGTGCAAGTCTTTTGAGCTTTTGCAGTTCGCGATGGCACATGTGCATCAAACTTGAACTTTCCAACGAGTTTCGAACAACGATCGATTGATTTTCCCTTAACTTGATCCGAAGTTATTCTCCTGGACACGCTACGAAGATATTTCGAGAGAATGATGCATCGCCAAGAAGTTTAATGAACAGCTTAAATTATCCGAGAGAATTCCAAACTTTGACGACTTATCGATTCTGCTTTTTCCTTTGCGGTCTTTATATCCACGGAAGTCGAATACTGTCTGGTGGTATCTACTGCTTGAACAACAAAATCGAACTACGAAAAAAATTGGACTGTTTTTGGTCATCTCGTAATTATCACTGACATACTTAATACTTTATAATGAAACCAGAAAACGCGTTGCAACTCGTTGAAGATCGATGAAATTTGTAAACCAAGAGATATGAACTAGTAAAGTGGAATTGATCGATTTGACTTTTGTGGGTGTTACGCGGAAAAAAAACCACATAAACCAGTTCTAACGTACATAAATCAATACGCCTCGGCAAAATGTAGAAATAGATCAATGCTTTCATCCTTTCACGAATATCTCTTGCAGAAAGACATATACTCTCATTAATGACTCGTTCGATTTGTTAAAGGAAACGTTTCAACTCGAAAAATAATTATCCTTTTTCCCCTCGTGCAGATGTGTCAGATTTATGAAAGAGAGATCTTCAATCTTTTTTCTACTCGAAATGCAATTAATTTCTATGTATAAACATTGATTCTACAGAGGCTGTAAATACAGAGTTATTACGTAAAAATGTCTGTGAAAAGAAAACTTTCAGCGAGAAAAGTATGCCTTCAATAACGATGTTTGACCATTTACCATAGAGAAAGTGAAAAAGGGTGGAAAGGAAAATGTGAAAGGAGTATTCTGACCAAAGTTTTCACTTCAAACGTAGTTAGTCGTCTCTAATTGAACTTATTAAGAAAGTCTTTCAAACGATCCTCCGATTTTCTGCGTCTGACCGGCTCTTAAGAACCTGCTCCGCGTTTTATTCGTTTCTATTTAAAGCTCATTGCAAAAGTGCTTGCGATTTATTTAAAATCGGGAATCCTTTTCCCATTGAAACGGCCCCGTCCTCGCTTTTCTATCGCAGCTCGATTTTCGAATTAATTCTCTTGTTGAAATCCACGCCAATAACTCGAAAGCGGAGTAATTTCGATCGTTTGAGATCGAAGAAAGTAGAAGATCTCTAAGTTTTCATAAACTGGAACGCCAGTATTTCAAAGGGCGTAAAAGCAGAGTCTCTAGAGAGTGGTCAAGAAACGGTACGATAAGAAGTAATAAAAATACTCGCTTTTTCCGTAAGATAAGCTTTAATACTTCCAACTCTGTGAATGTGTATGTGGCAAGAAACCTTTCTGTCTTCTTCTGCTTCTTTGAAGTAACATCTCATGAAAGAATACGCCATATGTTTTTATACATAATTTTTTAACATAAAAATATATAGATACGTAAATAAAACGTCAATCGTGTGTACATTAATCGCTGTATATTACTTTTTTAAATAATTTGCGATTTCATTTATTTATTTTTTCTATAATAGCTGTATAAACAAATGCTGAGTCGTCATTTAATTATGAAGTTTATTTTTCTTCGAATTATTTTCTATCTTGTAATATTATAACGAAATATTTCCAATATTTCAGAAAAATATTGTTATACTTTTCAATTTTTGCCTTAAAATATCGAGTCTTCCTAATTATGCGAAAAGGAATACCAACATTTTAATTCTAACGAACTATACAATTATTAAATAGTGAGATATGCGAATAAAGATATAGACAATATACTGTTCGGTAAAAGAAGCAGTTCAAATCAGAGTTAGGCTACTTGAAGTAGAATAAGCGTGGAACCGTATTACGTCAGACGCACTCTACAGTAACAAGCGTGTAAATATAGAAGCGCATAAACTCGATTAATTATATTACGAGAACATTTATTTCAATCGTTCTTTTACATTTTGCTCTACATTTTCATACATTTTTAGAGCACCGCTAATGAAGAAGAACGTTCAACATTTTATTTTGAGTATAATCATAAATTCGATTAAATTGAATTCGATATGACAATGTTCTTTATTTATTTGCTAGCTGATATAATTGGCCGGTTTACGAGCAAAGTGTACATTTATGTGCAAACTAAATAGTAGGAAATAAATTAACTTAGACTTGGTGAACTAAGGACGTTAAAGTTATCTTGTAAATTCGTATCCACTATAACGGATAAAGTTAGATCAAGCAAACTGAAACTCCAAATACTATCGGAATCAGCATTACTCGATTTATTTAGCCTTGACTAGCTTCTAGACGCTGGCTGTGCCTCACTAAAAGCAATAAAGAATATTAAAGCTGAAAAGTGATTAGCTCCTTAAAATATCGGTATTAAATAAAACGTTCATAGGATTTCAATAATACATGAAATTTATTGATTCTCAGATACATTTTTGTGGCAAAATTCTACTTTAAAGTATCCAAAAAATGTTTCATGCTATTCCATGGTATTACATATCGAAAAATTGTTTAAGATATTTCGATAATCCGGCGTAAAATTCAGATAAAAATGCAAACATGTTTTCTATTCGCATTTCTAATGTTTCGTAAGTCTGATCAAACACTGTATCTGATATTTCGATGTTTAGCAGCCGTCACTCGCAGAATTTCGAATCATCGATGCATTAAGATTAGCATGTAAAATTCCGCACGAGTGCTCGCAACTCTCGACACGAACACCCTTCCATCATCTCGGTTCGTAGATTCCAGACATTCGTTTTCTCAGCATTTTCCAGGATTGCGTTCGATCCTCGAAAAGAACAACGGGTTTCTAAGCAATCCTCTTTTCGAAGCATCGCGAAAGGTGACGAGTGTCTGCTTTTTAAAACGTCGGAAAAATGCCACTGGGATACGATAAACCTGAAATTTGTTTGTTGCTGCACAACTTGTATCATTTTAGCGTTTGTTTTGTCTTCTTTCGAAGACGTTGTCTTTGTCTATTTTATGGAAACGATTTGAATCTTCATGACAAGATAAATTATTTTGTAGTTCATTGTAGATTCTTCGTTACGAAATAAATTACGAATAAAATCACAGACACGTTACATCATTTTCTTCAATTTTCAGGATACAATTTTTCAAAGAACAATAAACGATGAAACAGCATGTAATAATGGAATAAAGAAACTTTATTTCTGCAGCTGTTTAATTCATTCGATTCTTTGTTCCTCGTGGTGTATTATATTATTCAATATTATCGTCCACTGACGAGACTTAAACAGTATCAAATATTTCATAAAAACAATTCAACGATACACCCACGTCAAACGCGAGGACTTAGAGCGAACGATGAAGTAAAAGCCGATCGGAATCCTAATAAATTCCAGTCCCCTTTCACAGTTTTATTTTCGCAAAGCAATAAATCTTTAAAGCGTCAGAACGAAACAAAAAAGAATTGCAATACAACGGGTGCAAGTTAAAAAACAAAACTGGACGAAGAAAGGGGGAAAAAATCTGTTTACCGTCGAAATATTTTTGTTCGGGAATCGATATCGTTCCCGGCGACTTAAATATAGATGGAGCTAGAGTCAAATGGAGCAAAAGAAAAAAGAAAGTGAATTGCAGAACAAAGGATGCAAAGGGTCAAAAAACAGAAGAAAAACGGGAAGAGAAAAATATGTGCATCGAAGTATTTCGTTCTGGAATCAATATCATTTCTAGCGACTTAAATATAAACGAAACACTTTTCCAAAGGTGAAACAAACGCAAGCAACAAAAAACGAACAAATGCAAGACAGAAGAGAACGAATAGGAGAAAAGAAGAAATGTGGAGAAATAGGAAATACACATCGAGATTCATCCCGAACGCATCGAATAAAACGGATTCGTCGCGGGAACGTGAACATACATCACAGACTCGATAGAATACCGGTCGGATTATACCTCCCTTTTTTGACGCTGGCCGATCCACTCACGTTGGATTTCTTTTTCTGTCTCCTTTATCCGCTTTCTTCATTTCACTGCGTGTAACTTGAACGCGCCCGCGACGATCCTATCTCCGTAGTTTTCTCCGACCTCCAACCCTTATTGAGCTCTCGCAGACAACCCTCTCACCGTTACACCGTTACGAACCAACTATCCTCGAGATGTCTCCAGTCTGTACGAATCGTGTTCTCCACTTTCCTTTCCCCATTCTATACCCGTCTCTTTTTCTAATATTCCAACGTGGTTACTACAGTCCGCATGTTGCCACCGCGATAGCATCCTTAATATCGAATATTACATCGAAAAGGGCGCGCCATTCGTACGTCTCCGTGGAGTCAATTTGCTGTTACAGATGTCATGCAAGAAGGGGCGCGTGTATTCGTTCAGCGTAGGGTAGGTTGTCACAATTTTGTGGGTAGAACAAGAAGTTTGGAAGTGATATTGCGTGTTTAGTATTATAATTTGATTTTAGTTGACGTTTGTTTGACATACTGTATATAGATTAATCAGTTCTTGTACGACTCTTTGAAAGCTACTAGTTGTTTAAGTGAACATCGACTATTCTATTTTGTAATATCCCGTTGAAATGTACGTACAGAATGTCGTAATATTACGTAGGAAAGTGTTTCAACGCTTGTTGACTTTTGTAAACAGATACATTACGTGTGTCACACGAAACGTTCTGAAATTTCGCTGGCACTTTAACGAGACCCGACTTGACCATGATTACATCGATAAAGTTTTTTCGCGAGTGAGTAATTACGCTTATGTTGCGTTCTGTCATGTATAATTTACAGTTATTATTGGTTTTCAGTCTGAAGATTTCAAATTATAGTTGTAGTTGAAACTGTACATTTCGTTGGAAATACAACCTACGTTTCTCGAATTAAAATGATAAAGCATATCAGACGTGCGATTTGATATTACAAAGCAGAGGGTCGTACAGAGCTATGAATCCTATAGAAACAAGTGAAATATACGAAGATAATCCTGAAAAATTCTTGCGTAACAAAGTGCGCCATAGTATCGTAAGTTTATGATTAATTCCGATTTTCGTGATGGCAAATGATTACTATCCAACGTGTTGTATTTAAACCATTTAATATCGGAAGTAAATTTTTTGTTGATAAACCAAAGTTATAGGAAAAAGGATTTCGAAATATCGAAAAATTTTTCTCAGAGTAAACAGCTATTGTATGGACAAAAAGCGGAATCACTACATGAAACTATATCTCTGTTATAACGAATGGGATATCAGATTTTGGTATCTTTCGTGTTTACCTTTAACAATCCAGTTAGGTCTTTGTTGAACACGACCGAATAAAAGTTCCTCTTTCTCCCCGCTCTACCCTTTTCCTTCTACCTCATATTTGCTTTCAAAAGTAATTTCATATAAAAATTGGGAAACTTTATAACCATACCGTGTCGGTAGTTTGTAAAATATCCACGATAAATAAATAAAATACCAGAATAAATCAGAGGACTTTATGACATTAAACAGCACTGCTGTATCAACCCATGATGATTTTCCGTGGAACAGTACTCGACATTCTATTTCGTTCTTATCAGTTTTAATACATAAAGCAATATTTAATAGAGTATAAATATAAATTTAACAGAAACACGATAAAAATGTTATCGATTATGAAAATATGAAAATTCGTTGAAATTCCGAACAGATTTTCAAAATAGTTCATCGAATATCGATTCTAAATTTTTTAATGCTCTTCTCATTTATTCCCATTTTATCCATATATCCTACTCTCCCTCTTAAAACAAACCGTCAAATTGCAATTGACAAAGGGAAAGGTAGTTTACGCGGTATTATAATTACAATGGCGTTAACGCAATCCGAACTGTGTTCCGCGCATAGACCGAGAGGCTGGGATACACAGATTTCACTTTGCCTGTGTTAAAGCTTGTAACGCTGTAGTTGACTGCGTGCCATGGAGAAGGGTTGCAGCCGAAAGGGTGCGAGTGACATTTTATTAAGTACGGAGTTTCATGCTTCGAAGCAATTTAGACGTATACCACGCAGCGAAAGTTTCATACCGGCCTCCAACGTGCGGCAAAATCATTTGAATCTTGAAAGGCGGTCGGTGATTTACAGAGGCCTCATTTTGGACCGGTTACTTCGTGCCTCTCTGTTCATGAGTTTCTTCGCTTTGTAATTACGTATCGTTGCTCCGAGATCGTTTTAACGCAACACTTCGTTACAATCTAATTGAGCTTCGGATGCATGACGCGTGTTCGTTTAATTTATTACCACCATTTACCAATTTATTCATTTATCTTTATTTCCGTAAAAAGTTTTAGTCGCGGAATATAATTGATTAATCCTACATTAAATACAGGATATAAAAATATTGTTACATCGGCCGATTCATTGATTCAAAGTGATATATTTATATATTGAGAAATAAACATCGATAAAGAACTGTATTCAGAAACAAATAGAAATTGAATTTCTTTCTTCCATTATCATTTAAGATTCCACTCTGCAAATCTGCTGTGGTGGTATTTATTCGTCCCTTGAAAATTGTAATTTAATAATAGGGGAAAATAATATATAGTAGTGACAATTGTATTTTATTTGTAATAATAAAATGTTTGATAACGTACAACATGCGATGTACTGAAATAATTCCCTTCTACAGATTTACATTATTTTAATGAAATAATTTTTGTGTTTGAGGTTGTGAAGTATCTTTTTATAAGAACTGTATCGTACTTGGTTAATATTATCATTTAAATATATTTGAATACTCGATTAGTATAATTTCTCTGTGATTACTTTATTGTTTTATATTTTTTTTATAAATTCTTTTTAATGCAGTCTTCTTCTAAGTAATATGAAGAATTCAGTGAAATATCAGGACGCACAGGAAGTCAGATATTAACGAGGTAGAAATTTTTAACTTTTAATTATATTCAGACTCTGGTAAAGTGCATACAGAAATGGAGTCTGTTTCTCTGGACGACAGCTCCGACGAATTATAACATTCTAAGATAAATGTATTTGTAAAAGTACCTTGTTACATAACGAAACGAAATAATTAAAGTCGTAGTTAGCTTCCATTAAAAAAGTAACGGTTAATTTCTGAATAAATGAAAGTTTCTTCGATTCAAGATGAAAACGTTAAATAGCAGGACGAAAGTCTTGTTTCTTTACAATTATAAGACAGTTGACGTCGAAATCGGGGACGATTAACGTTTCACCTGCCAGTTTCTTCATGACGATTATTTAGTCGAGGAATATCCTTTATTTCGATAAGAAAGTTTAATTTAGTTCCGCGAAGTAGCTTCCGCTGAAAAATCGAGTTCCGCGCGTTGTTCCACATCCCCCGTCCACAGAAATATAATATTGTTCTTTAATCCTCGTCGCGATGTTGGGCCGAATTGCGTCGCTTCAAAGAATCACTGTCAGAATATACGTTTCTCGTCAGAAGTTAGGAAAGTTTTGTCAGAACGCGTTTCCACCATAATACATTTTCCCTAACTACGTTACTTCTAAATTGGGTTCGCAGCGGCGACGCGAGCAGCGGATTTAACTAAAGGCAGAATTGTGCTCTTAAATACGCAGCGTTGTTAAATATTTTCTGAAAATTAAATACCCATATGCGTTCCACGTGCTATTCAAAGAAGAGGAGCGTGTTTAACCTATTTACACTTGAAGATAGGAAAATATGAGAAGTTTCATTATCCGAGCGAGACGTTTAACGATAAATGCGCTATTATGAAAGCAATCAGAAGAATTTATGCTTCTGTATATTTTACTGACGTTTATTTACTTCGGCTTTTATCCTTAATGTTTTCAACAGAACTCGAAGATTTATTCTTCGAATCTGAAATGAGATTATTCTGAAGCAATTCTACGAACAATACGAAGAAAATTTTCATTAACGAACATCTATCAACAATTCCAACCAGTTTAAGAAAACCGATTAATCATTTGAAAATCAACCAAAACGCGCCACTTAATTTCCTTCGCTACCCATTCGTTGTTTCCTCTAACTAAACGATAATTAACTGATATCTACTGGTTCCTACTGCTCTGGCCAGTTCTATGAGCATTTGTTAATAAAGGAAACTTTCGGAAATTTTCGCCAAACGTAATTTCCTGCCCATGGAGGAAGGCGAATAGTTTCGCTCGAAAAAATTACCTAATTCATCTTTCACCCTACTGCGAATTCGCCTTTTATTCGTTCACGATGGCGTCTGCGCATGTAGCCGAACACGATCGAATCCTCGTCCACGATATCGAAAACAAGAGTTCGCTGGTTTGTCATTATCTCGGAGATTCAGGATGTGCCCTGCATCAATATATTTTTTTTTTCTTTTTTCAGTTTGAAAGCTTAGGTATTACGCGCAACATCTACGTTCGTAGGAAACTTATGGAAAACATACGTATAAATATTTGTAACATCACGATTTCTCCGTGCAGTATAGGTAAAATCCACGATATTACAAAACAAAAACTGATTCGAGATTACATTGCTGTTATGCCTGCTTGTTTGTCGTTGTGTTCGAACATACGGCAATATTTTCACGATATTGTGCAAATTTGCGCTCGAAAAGATTCGAAGGATCGATGAAAATTATTCCGTTGATCAGCTCTATCGCCGATTATTACACGAGCACGTATGCTCATGGGGGAAACGGAATTACCTTCGTGATTAAATGCATGGAAACGCACCGTGTTCCTCCGGATCATTAATCACTTTGTAAATAAGCGGTGTTTATTTGATTACAGGCTGTGGCCGACGTACGCTAGTGCGCATAACAACCTCGGGACACTTTCGGTGGGCGATCAAGCGGAGCAACACTTTTTGGCTGCGATACACGCTCAACCGGGACACGTGAACGCTCACTACAATCTTGGTCAACTCTACAGGTCAGTGATTGAGTCATCGTGAAAAAAATGTCAGGTGTCATGTGAATCGCTGTTTACTTTATTTTTTGTAATACTTTAGCTATTATACAGAGGAATTTATTGATATTGATAATTTATAAATTAAAAATTATAACATATAGCTCGTAAGAATTCGCTAATATAATGTAATAATGTTCGGTAACGTAGAAGGATATTTCAGAAAAAATTAAGAAACATTCTATTTAACATTATTTTTTATTTATACGTTGCTCCGTGTAAGATACAATTTTACGGATTAAATGCTCGGAGATTAACGAGGTAACGTTAATTTAATTCTTCTTATTGAACTCGCATTTACTAAAATCATAAATATTGATCTTATCACAACGCGTAACGATACAATATTAATTAAATTCAATAGTATATTTAATCATCTCGTCATCGTTCATTCTGATTAACAATTTAATTAATCATAACAGTTATCGTTAATCATTGAACATTAATTACACTATAATAGACAGCTCAAACGATACCGTTATTATCGACTGCAAGAATCATGCACAGAGCCACTCTTTCGAGTTTGATAAGAACTTGTTTCCTCTCAAAAACGTTCACAGAGAGAGAACGAAACGATACGCTATCGTGTATCTATGGTAACGGTCTGTGAAACTCGCAAGTGAAGAAGCAACTCGTTCATTTGTGTAAAAAAAAAAAGAATAAACGAGGCAGACGCGGCAGGGAACAACGAGCGGAAATCAAGGATAATTCTCGTTTCTCCGAATGCCCTGGAATCTAATGGTGTCTCCCATCACGCGGAGTAAACATAGTTACAGGAAGAATCCCGAATCCAACGGTTTCCTGCTTTATTAATGGTATATCGAGGCAATGGTATACCGAGGTATACGCTACGCGATAAATTTAGCGTGGCAAGGTAATTCTAGCGGCGTGGTCAAAATTAAACTTTAATTAACGCCTCTTGCTTGATAAATTAATGTTTAATTGACGACGGGAGCGAGGCGTGCGTACGTGCATACCGCCATTGCTCGTTTCGTCCACTCGCTGCTGTTGCTGCTGGTGCTGGTGCTGCTACTGCTACCGCCGCTGCGCTGTACTCCATTTTCGTCTCGTTCCGGCTCGCGGGGAAACATTGCCCATAAATTTTTCGGCTCTCTCCTCCACGAAAGTATTTTCCACCGTGAAATCCCTGGGAACGTGGCTCGCGGATTACTCGGCTTATGAAGTGTGTTACGGATCGTGGAATTCGAAGGTCTGATGGAACAACTTTGTTCGCAAATCGCTGATAACCACTTTTTCACCGATAACTAAACTGCAGATATTTATACGTTTATCGAAAGTTCAAAGATGCACAGATTTACAGAGAATATATATAATGCACGAAAATATATAATATATCAAGAGTATAGCATAGATTATGATATTTAATGAATGGAAAAAAAAATCTTTGCGCGGCTTTCAGCTTTTGTTTTCAGTTGTACTTGTGAGGAAATACTTGAAGACGCGAATAATTTAATAACTAATAACGACGCGTATCTATCGTTTCTTTGTAAATGAGAAATTAGAATCGACTTTTTCCATAAAACTAATGACCGCGTGATATACGGTCTTCACCTTTAAATCTGGAAATTGAATTTCGATAATAGATCGTGTAGTAATATATAGACGTTTAAAGGAATATAACAGAACATGAATTATCTATTATCTATCATCTTTAGTAAGAAATTCTAATCCCAAAAGAAATGAAATTCACGAACGAATAAAGAACTAACTTCCAAGATTGAAAATAAACATTAGCAGTCGTTAAGTTAAATTTTTGAGTACTACGTATAATTTTATTAGGTTAGTATCTATCTACTGGCCTATTAGGGAAAATTGTATTAACCAGTGGACGCGAAATTAGCGTCATGGACAGTAGCATTTCACGGAACGATGAAGCGTGCAGAATGCACAATGATGTACACGGTTGCGCATAGTACGTTAAAAGCAAGTACAGGCATTCATATCTTGATTGTAATCATGTTATACTTCGCGAGAATGATCGTCATACATGATTGGGATAGGTTGTCATAGTTAACGCGGTCGAAACGCACCGAAATTTAATTGCCAATAAATCGTTACTCTACGCAACAACTGTATAACGTACCCTGTCAATTTTATATTTATGTACAACGATATTTTCATTAAATACTTGTATATAATAGGCACACTAACTAAGCACGCTCGATCGAATCAAACGATTCGAAGTAGATAAGGACTTTACTCGACAGACANAATATCTGTATTCGAATCCTAATATCTGCTAACAATTGTAATCAATCGAATCATCCAATTACACCTGCAAACGTTTCGTTATCGTGATCAGATATGAAGAACAAAAGTTATCGATAGAAACGTTGTATATATTTTTTAACGATACGATTACTCTGTAAAAACAGAATAGTTAAAATTTTTCCTAAATTTCGTTACCAACTCGTTCGAGTAACCTAATACGTACGTATATAAAATAAATTAACGTAGCGTGTTACGTGGTTCCATTTGCCAGGAAAACGAACAGGACAGAGGAATGTATACGAATGCTGCAAAAATGCGTATCCTTGGACCCGGCATATACGCCAGCCTATTTGGTGCTGGCGAGATTGGCAACCGGTCCTACCGCTGGCGTTCTTCTACGGCACGTGGTCCGATTACAACCCAAAAGCCCCGACCATCTCGCGGAATATGCATCGTGGTTGTACCAGAATGGTAAGTGACGGTGGTAAAACGACTAAATAGCTTAAAGTAGGATAAAGCCCGACAGTTCCCGTTGCGACGGTCCAAAGTGCGGGTTAAAGTAGTTTAAAGTAGCGAAACAACATCGAAACTCTGGCCGCGTAACGGCCCTGCTTCAGCTTTATACTCACGCCAAATCGTCGTCTGTCTCTTCAGGCAAATGGTTACCCTCTCTCAAGTACTACCTCAAAGCCATGGAGGTCTCACCGTCGCACAGATCGTCGCTTCTGGGAACGGTCAGGATACTGAGATCGAGGGGTCAGTGGCCCAGAGTTCATCAACTTATCACCAGGTAAGTAACTGCAATCGATATGACGAATTTTGATATATTAGGGAGGAAAATTTCTTGAAATGTATGCGATATAGTGATAACGAATTAATGTTAATTAATTGTCGTAATGCTATTAATGTGTCGCTCATTTAATAGCACAGGATAGAAATGACGTTACGCGTATATAGACATGTTCATATTGTTATATCGCGTCGTTGATTTGATAGATGAGTGAGAAAATGTCCGAGATGAATTTTGAAATATTTGCAACAATTGCTTACACATAAAAACGCCATTCTTTTATGTGCTGAAATTAGATTATTCAAGAGGAATGGTATAATTGTAAAGCTGTCATGGTAATTCTTTCTTAATTTCTTTTTTTTTATTTTTTATGCACCAAACAGATTTCACGAAAGATTTGTTTTTTCTACATAATTGTGTTATTACTCTTTCAGCAAATCGATGATACGTATACTAAGAACAAATATGATACGAACGTTGTTCATCTATATGATACCATACTATTAAGTGAGTTGCGTTTTCATTGGCACACTAATTAATAATTAATGAAGATAGAATAAGCTAACAATTTCCATACGTAAATGAACAAATTCAATACGTGTAATGATACAGCAATGTAATCTGATATAATAACAAGCTTTACATTGAAATACAAATGATCGCATCGATATTCTCATTATCTCGTCATCTTTAACGTTTTATTAATTAAACAACTCGCTAGAAAAACTGTTCACTTTTTTCACCAGAGATAACTTTATCTTAAACGACGTTTGTCGCATCACATCGTTTACTACTCCTTTCGTTTTTCCAGATCATTTTATTAAAATACACAAACGAAAAATACACCACAGCTGTGGCGTGAACGGCAACTCACATAATTGAAACAACGCAGTGTACGCGTCGACAGCAACCAATATATTAAGCTGCGATAATTACAATTATACATCCTATTAATTTCTGCTTTAATACCTATCGCACAAAGCCAATTTAATTATCACCAAACCAATTCACGTAGAAATCAGTGTGCAAACATTTAAGCAAGTTCAAACGAGAGAATTCTGAAGGTAATAAAAGAATACGAATCACTGAAACGGACGGATGCGTTGCAACTTCACCAGCCGAAAAGAATATTAACGCTAATTCACGGTTGTGTTGATCATCGTCCAGCCTCGACTCTGAGAAGTAAATTGGCAGAAGTAAACGAAAGCTCGACAGAGAAACTCTTGTGATACCGGTGAAAAATGCCGCAGCTCGGCCGCTCGTCGACAGTGCAAACGAATCGTTTGGAACAGCTTAGTAACTTCGACTTTCGGAGTTGACGTGGAACTTTCATCCCTGGATAGCAATCGCGTCGTTTGTCCAGTTTTCAACCCCTTGTTCCTGCGCGCATACGTATGTACCTGGATTATAGAGTGGTCGGCCAACTAACCCCTTGCATTCAGTTCGACCTTCCTCCGTTTTTCTCCTCCACTTTTTCATCCCTCGTTTCGACGCAAAATTATCATCGGTTGTGGCTAACCCTTCGAATGCAAATTCTTCCTTTAAATTAATAACAAGTGGAAAGGATTGTCGTAACGTGTTATGTTCAATTGATTGGTTCAACGATGTCTCTTACGATACGACGAATCCCGCGGGTTAAGTATTCTTAATAATTCGCGTCCTTTTGTTAAATTTCCGGAAAGGAAAGAAAGAGCTTGTGGTCCATCTGTGAAAGGGTAAAATTCCCCATAGATGCATAAAGATCCGTTATAACACGCAACGCCCCTCTCAGAGGCTCGCGTATTGCAACCCCTTGACGCCTTGCGGCGCAAATAGCATCCATAAAAAAGGCACAGTAAATTTGCCGGCGACGATTCGCGTTGTTTTTGCAGGCGGCGCCCTGGAGGTATGTGCGAATGAATGCACGCGGAATCAATTCTTTCTTGCTGACCAAAATTATGGTACAGGGATCTCGGTGATCGATAAAAAGCCAGCGCGCGGTCAGTTTTCCAGCGAACGAGTTTAGAGGATTGCAGAGGGGTATATTGTTTTTTTCATTTCTTCCTTTTTTTCCAATTGGAGTTAGAAGGAAGAACGAGCTTCGTTCAATTAGTGAGTTTTTATGGGTTGTCGATTGACATTGAAAACCTAGACGTTTGATTTAGGTGGACGCAAAAAAATTCCGTGCCCATCCGGTTTAATCGCTTCGCATGGGCGGTTGTGTTCTCGTGTCAGCAGAAGTGTGATTGACCGATATTCGGTGGTAATATGTACGGTTTTAGCGAAGCGTTGATTGGAATAGCAAGTGATTAATTCCTGGAACTGGTCGAACAATCGTGACGGTGTTATATCTGTTACATGCTTTGTGGATGTATGGAATTATTTGTATAAAAGCACACGTTGGTGGCATATGTGATTTTGCCAGCTATTGATAGGTAAGTTAGGTTAGGTTAGGTTAGGTTAGGTTAGGTTAGGTTAGATTAGCTTATGTTAGGTTAGGTTAGGAAGATTAACAGAAGACAAAGATATATTGGTTTGGTCTATATGTATAAAGATAATTAATCCATTTATTACAGGTAATTTATTGTTACAAAGAATCTATTCATTTGCAATTTCAATAATTAAAATCGTTCTTCTTGTGGTATACCTATAGATACAGAATTGCAGGGGATTAACTGACACAATTAGAAAGATTACATTATATTTCGATAAGAAAATGGGAAATCATAAAAGGATGTCTTTAGATATCGGAAGGATTTCCTTATGATATTACAAGACAAAGGATGATGATTTTACTAAAAACAAATTTCATGATTCAATGCCAGACGATCATTATTTGATAGACGGGCAACGTTTAAAACGCGGCAGATCAAAGTTTGTTTCCTCCCCCCGCCCGTTTTAAAACCAAAAGGTCACTATATAGTCAAATTTCGCATCGTTTCAAAATCACCGTGATAATGGTAGACCCTGGAGGGGTGTTACGGTCGGCAAGAATTGCGCGAGCTTGGCGCAGTTTCAGAGGGTTGAACTACCGAATGACACAGGCGTGGTCAACCAACTGGTCCATAGGCGAGAGTCGACTATACACGGAGGTTAAATTTTGGAGAAACAACGCGAAAAGTGGTGATGACTCGTTGGAAGTGGAGGAGAGAAAGGGAGATCGAGCAGATTGACAACACCTACGCTATCGGTGTGTAACTACCACACGCGCAAAGATTTCAATATGCACCGTTTGACAGATGTGCCACAGCGTGCAAATTTTAAATGCAAATATAAATCTGCCATGCAGACCGCAGAGGCCGGGTATGAGCAGCGGGGGTGGCGAAGGGTTTCGAAAAGGGGTGCAAACGTTCCAGCGGACCAACGAGTGTACAGCGGTGGAAGAACCGTTTCACACGCTTCTCGCGTCTCTGTGTATGTGTATGAGTTTTCGTGGAGGCGGGGAACACAGTAATTACAATACTCTACTCCTTTGTTTTCTGCCGTTGGAAGTCTATATTAGAGGGAACGACTCGTGTAGTTTGCGTCCAGTTGATAGTTACGAGATCTTTTTCATTAGCATCAGCTTAATGACTGTTGTAAGTAGAGCGAGACGAACGGAGGCTTTGCAGATTTGTTCACGGTTTTTCGTTAACCTGCGACACTTTTTTTCCACGAACCGAGCCGCGTACTGATAATAGGATGATACTTGTTTGCAAATTTCAGGTATTTCGCTGAGAAACGATTAAAGGTCGTTGCTTGATTAGAGAATTGCTCGAACGAACTTATTGTTTCTGTGCGGTACTTGGTACATTGGAAGTTTCGATGAAACCTGATGCTGAAGTTTCATATTCGCTCAAGATTTGAATATATTTCATAAATAGTATCTTCGTCGTCAGAGACATTTGCAACATTTGTTTCTATGATTTTATGTATAGTTTTTATGTATATACTTTTTACGTATATTTGGCTATTTTTATGTAAAACGAAACGTATTAAAATTTTGCGATACATTTGAAACAAAGTTAATAGCAGGCGCAAAAGAATGTGAATGAGTTGGAAGAACGGTACCTTTATTCGACGAATTTCTTTTATACACTTTCAAAAAGTGCTATCTAACCCGGAATAAATTTCTAGAGACCTTCATCGATGAATTTCTTTCTGGAACGTTCAAAAAGCTCGAGAACAGATTTGCAAAGCAAATTTAGCAATCTTCACGTACAAACATTCTTTGTATACATATTCGAGAAATTTTTTACGAAGGCCAAGTTTACGAAGTAATTGAGAACTTTGTATGGCAAAGGATGTAGGTGACGAAAAAGCGACTTCTTTATTGGCAATAAATATGAATTGCACGTGAAATACAATAAAAATGTTATAGATATAATAATAGTGTTAGAGATGGTTGTATAATAAATATCGAGATAATACGATATTATCGGTTGTTTAAAAAATAGGAGGTCACGGTACTTCGAAATTAGGATCGGAAGAAGTATACGTGAATTATTCACAGGAAAGAATCTTTTTAACGTTTAAATTTGTTACAGTTCTCAAATTTTTATATCTAAATTTCACTCTTATTTGAATAAGTAAACGGACGTTTTTTTAGAAAGCACTTTGACATAAAATTGCCACAAAAATTCATGCATATCAATGATTCTTTCGTGCTGTATTTTCTTCAAACAAAAACTGAAAAGAATTTTTAACAATAAAAAAGATACGATCGACAACGAACCGAAAGTGATCCAAAGAGCGCAGCAGGGAAAATTAACCCTTTGAGAATAGAAATTCTACGATACTTTGCACAAGATCGAACTTCGTGGTAACTGATTTCACGATTAAAGAAAGGATATTTAATCTTTCTCTGTTCAGTGCAATGAAGCGATATTCCAATTGTCCATTACAAATTCCATGCAAGATGAAAATCCAATCTTCGCTAATTGTAAGGCGAACAATTTGTTCGACTGACAAAAGTAGCAGATGACAGGCTTAGGCTTCTGTTCGCTAACGTAATGATAATAAAATACCGTGGACCCTCGAGATTTATTTATTTCTGCGTGCAGCCATACAGCTGGGATGCCGCGGTCCGGAAAATATTGATTCGCCGTTTAAGTGGATTGCGCTTCTAGCAGTCGCAAACGGCAACGCGCTTGTAAATAAACCATAAAGCGATAAATTTGTCAAATCTTACACCGCATTTTCGGTCGTTTCATTGTTCATCCCTTCGCTAAATTCGACTTATGAATTATTCAAGCGGATGAATAATTCAACAGAAGAACTACGGAACTGGCCAACGTTTAACCATGAGCTCTTCCGTTATATATAATACAAATCATCACGCGCATAATTCGCCAACGCGAATCGCGCTATCAAACGACGCTTGTCGGTAATCAACGGAGAAGATTCGAAAGAAATCGTCCTGTACGTGTGCCAGTGTAGCGGATAGTTTCCGAACGACTCACATCAGAGACCTTCTGCACATTGATATTACGCCTTGTGGTAAATAAATTTATTTGCCATTAAAATATCACGAGCAGAGAAAGAAACTGCTTGAAAATCGTAGATGCAATTTTGGGTATAATTGAAATGAAACAATCGAATTATTATAATCTTCGTACGCTGCTGAGATTTTTACGGCTTATTTATTTCGATATATGGTAGAGTGGCTTTCACTTTGCAGCGGTTGCACGAATGTCAAATTAACTTCTCGTAAATCGTCGGTGGTTTTCGTCGATTGGTTCCAGATTCCATTTACGCTCTGAACGCATAGCTGCTGTTTTAGATTTAAAGTATAGCATTGAGCAATTTATTTAGCTCGCAAGCCGTTATTTAAGCGGTAGAATTAAATTGCTGCACAAAATTTATGTGTATTGAAATGTTCAGTTAAAAAATTGATATGAATCCATGCGTAGTGGAAATTCATTGTGAGATTCATTTTTATCCAGGTATTTGATTACGCATAATTTAAGTAAGTAGAGTATACATTTTTTCTTCGAGTTAACTTTTATTTTATATATATAAGACGCGTCCAACTTCTTTGAATCACATCCTTTAAAGTTGCTCGGCAGCCTGTTACTGAAGATATGTAATCATAAAGGACTGGTTAGAACCTTTGTCGCGTCATCCATAAATCTAAATAATTGAACGTGTTTCAGCAAACGAGTGAAAATAAATAATATAAAATACAAGTGAAAATGTCTGCACGTCTCCTTTGACAAGCTTTTATCGTACAGTTTTGAGAAGCTTCGACCAAGGTAGAAAATCGTAATTACAGTGGAATTATATGAATTATATTCTTTTGCGGAAAATTATAAATTGCATTGGGATGAAAATGTTAACGTAGATATTTCAAAGATAGATTCTAAAGAACTCGAAATTCACATCCTTCGTAATTATATCTAACTCTTCCCATTGTAATATTTTATATAATAATTTATATCACGTTATATTATAAAATTATAAAAATATGATTCACACGACTTCTATGTTTCTAATTGTTTTAAAAAAAAATGTAATGAACTGTCGATTTTCTGGAAGCACAGTCCTCTGCTAGGGC
Organism: Bombus difficillimus; assembly: GCA_014737525.1. NCBI lineage: Eukaryota > Metazoa > Arthropoda > Insecta > Hymenoptera > Apidae > Bombus > Bombus difficillimus. The sequence continues at coordinate 2,002,841 of JACXIT010000140.1, read as the reverse complement.
GAGGGTTATCTAGACAGGCGAAAGCGTTCAATTTCAATCACAGAAATATTTCAACGCTAAACTAATACCATATTGGAAACAAAATTGTGCGATGTACCAGTTAAAAATACTGACTGACGCGTTATCTACGTTGACATGGACGCGAATGGTTTTACGAACCGATGGAAAATTATCGAACATTAGTTCGATCCACATCGCTTCCAGTCATTTTTTAAAATCCAGTCAGCATGTGTCTCCTGCAAATCTCTATTTTTCGTAGGGGAAAATACTCATTCGTGGCGGGATTGAATATCGAGATGTAATTTGTTTTACAATGAATAAATTAGAATTATTATATTCGTCCCAAAAACTGATAAAAAAAGATGAATAAATTATTTTGTAACGATAAAGAACTTTGCTAACGTATTAAAAGTTTTATCAAAAAATGCAGACAATTTAAAATTCATAATCCGTATTCAAATATTAAAATTTTAGTAAAACTAAGAGATATCTTACGACTTTTGATCAGAAATATATCTACCTTTATTTTTATTAGATTAACGTATAATATATATAAAAAAAATGTATTTTATAAATTGAAATTAAACGAAGAAAGAATACAACAAAACGTTGAATCCTATTCGACATAGGACAGCAAATGGTTAATTCGAGCTAAAAGTACGAATTAGGAAGTCGTCTGAAAATAACGTAAAAATGTCAAGTAGATCGTACGGCATCCCCTTTATACAGCGTAGCTTTTTCAAACATATAAATTCCGAGGGAAGCCACTGCGTCAGAGGATGATTCCATAGGCAGCGATAACGTCGTCACCGTTGCGTTAAGCGCTCGTCGAGCTGATAAATCGGGAATTTACTGACGCTACCTCCGATTCTGTATTTTCGGCCTGTCGAGCTTGAAATCGTGTGCACCTATTCACGCGAGCAGATTTTTTGGAAAATTTACGAAATACTATACATTCGAAAGGTACAGGGGAAACGGTGGTCTTAAAACGCCAAGCGAGCTCGACAGTGGTACACAAATATCGAAGCTTGATCAAATTCAATATTATCGAAGTACGTTAAAGAATCGATCGCTTCCTTACTTCTCTTTCGTCTCATCGAATATAAGAAAACGAAATAAAATTTTTCACTATACAAATTGCTCGACTGTCCTCGTATTACGTAGATGAGAATTATCGCAGGCATTTATCATCAATCACGACGTATCAACGCTGCAATCGGAAATTAAGGGGTAGTTTCACGTCGTTTTAACTCAGCCACGTTGGAAAGAAATGAAAAGAATAGTAGAATGCGACGAACAGTTGGGGTGTTTCGCGTTCGAGAAAGTAAGTGTTCTTTCGCGAGTGCGAATTAGCCGGGGAGTAGTTAACGACGTGCAAAAAGACGTGCAAGGAATTGAAGAAAACATACGACGAGAGGAGGCGGGAAAGAATAGAACGCGGGAAGCTGGAACTCGCGTGGCCTCTTATTTCCTTATGAAGCGGCGCGAACGTACCGAACAACGTAGCTAAAACGAGGAATGCCGTATCTTGAAGGAAATTCCAAGGCCGATGAAAATTATCGCGGCGCGCCACCGTTCCGGAAGGCATGCGCAAATATTCCGCGAAAATCGTTTAACAAGGCGTCCCTGGAAATTTTCCTTTGGACTGCTGGAATTTTATAATCGCCCTTTTCTCCTTCAGCACGTATTTGAACTTTGCTCCTATCCTCCTGCTTTTATAATATCGTGTTCATCTAGAAGATCTCTCATAGAATATTTAAGATAGTCGATGTTCAATGGCTCAGGAAAATATTTAAATACTAGTGGAAACCTTTTATTAATTTATCTACGTATTACGTGGATTATGAAAAACGTTTCGAGATTTCATCGGCAGTGTATCACGCGTGTATTCCGCGATTATGCAAGATCATTGAATATAACAAACGAAAGGAACAGGAAACCGAAGATACGTAAAAACATTTTTTAGAAAAGAAAATGCTGAAGATGAGAAAGATATAGGGTAGTAGAATTGAAAAAAAAACTTGCTACGATCTTGTTATGATATCAATGCACGTTATTCTTTAATCTACAAAGTATTTTCTTCTTTCAATGTAACTCTAATCGAGAGATACTGAAAAGCTCGAGGACGTGTTCGTTCGTTATCTTTTAAGTAAGATTGCATTATATAAGCTGTTAGGAGAGAGAAGTAATGACTATAGTTTTTTAACTGAATAAAGGAGAACAGAGTTGGCACAATGATAATAATAAAATTTCAGTTTTCTTAAGTTCAAAGTGCTAGATAAGACATTTTAACTAAGCGGCGCAGTATATTTGGTAGACGCAACAGGGTCTACGTTTTAAATAATCTTTATTTCCTGCTCGACGTTCAACTACGTGTTCGTTCTTGGCGAGAAAATATCAAGAGTTCCCAGGTTAATGTTCCGAGGGAAGTATGTGACACGATAAAGGATCGCGCGCGCGTCCTCCTTGGAGCTCGACTATTGACTCCTGATATTCACCCTCTTTTCCGCTTCGTAAACACGCCGCTCGGCCGCGAAAAAAGAGCTGCCGAGAATGAACTGTGCGCGCGGAAGTGACGCGTGAAAAGGGTGTGTCATTTACGAATTTATTTTATCGAGAGAGTGTGAGACGCTCGCTAGAAACTCCATCACCGATGAATGCAAACCATGACTTGCGACCGTCTGGCAATTTATTTCGTACCTACCTTAGATGCATGTTTCCTCTCTTATTACGAAGCCAAGGGATCGAAATTTTTCGATCTCTGTCGTTTTAAATCAAATGCGAGATTATTCGTTTTATTTAGGTGACGCGTTCGAATTCATCGAGAATGAAGCATTATATGAGAAAATTTCGTTCTTTTGTTACGTTTAACGAGTTAAAATTGTCTGTTCGTTCGGTTAATGCGTTATACACAATCTCATATACACGTATTGTGTAATAATATTAAATTTAGTATAATATTATTATAAAATAAATTGTACGCTAACTTTAATACGCGTATAGACAAGTTTATATGCTGCGAAAATATTATATATTTAATAGAATTAAATTATCGAAGATGTAGTTCAAATAGTAAAAGTTCGAAACATATTGCGAGTTTTGTCATAAGTAATTTTACATTTAATTGTCAAATTATCCAGACTACACTATTATAGCTTTTAATATCTTCATTCCGCTTTTGTTATAAATTTAGAAACGATTGAAACAATTTAAAACGATTCAAATTTATCGAAGTTTGCTATTTTATCTGTACGCTAGTGACACGTGATTGATTATTCATAAATCTGGAAATGTAGAAAATTCTCTGATCTCGTAAATAATGTGCTCAGGTGAATATTTATTGTCCTACTCGAAGAGGTCATTTAAAATTTTGATCGTATTTGGAGCAGTCTGAAATATGTTTTGCATATTTACGTTTCAGATGGCATCTGATGTTACGAGCGAAACGAGGTGGCCTCGTATATCGCGGCGATCTTTATATACGCGCGTGGCAGCTGCAAAGTGAATCTCGTCGTCGAGCGCATCAACATCAAGGAAATATCTGCTTGTCGGTCAGTAATTTTCACTTCTATTTAGATAATATTCATGACGAATATCATGCAAAATCGAGTATCATCGAATAAAATGTGAAAATTATATAATATAATATATTTCACAAATCTTTGAAACCTGATTTTCTCAAAAAAAAAAAAAAAAAAAAACGAAGCTTTCGACAAAAGACTTTCATATGGAATTTTTACTCTTCCTTTGAAGAAAACTCATTCCCCCGCGCAATTATCTTCTTTTTATTAACATTCCTGTACCATATAAATAATTAGGGAATAAACGTGTTCTACGACTAAAGGTGGTACGGAAATATTGTATAAACAAAAGTCCTTGAAAACGTTATCAGAAAGTTGATTTTGAACGCGAACAAAATGGTGCTATTATTGTTAACATTGCATAGGACCAAAAAATAAATAAGTAAATAAATAATATTAACGTTACACGTTAATAGATACAAGGCAAATTTGCTGAATTAATTATTTACGTATCGAATAAATTCTATAGTACGCTGATGCGTTAGAGGTTTATGAATAATATTATATGAACTTCGAATACGAAAATACATAGAGACAACGTAAAACCAACATACGACTGGATTAGTTTATAAACCGATTTATCACTTAATTTATTTAATTCGCTATGTTTAATTCATTAAATCAATACGAAACAGGAATATCATTTATCTGGAAATAAATCCATTACTTCCTGCCTCATATATTTTCTGCAACTTGACAATAAATCACTTACAGCATTATATTTATTTTTACCTATAAAATATATTGTCGAGACTTGTACGATAATCCGTAGCACCAGCGTATCATAATACCATTGTATTACAACAATAATTAATTACGACTCGCAATGCTATATCGCTCGAGTGAAATTATAAAACTTCTGATAATAAAATTTATTAGTTTCTCCTTGATCGTTGAAATTGGTTCTACGGTAGAAACGACACGATCGGAAACGGCTACATAATATTAATACTTCTATTAAGTTTCAAGGCCGCTTGACGTTCATCCTGCTTTATGACCCTTTCCCTTTGATCCGCGCGTTTTAATATTTCCGTCGTTCTTTCGGCGACGTTCGCTTCATTTCGCCCGCGAACTTAAGAGTCTTTCCCTTCCATGTCGTGGAAAATGTCGTGATAAAAGTAATTGAACGAATTAGTGGAAGGAAAGTCGGATACCGCGAGCTAGTCGACGCTTCCGGTGATCTGTTAAACTCATCATTGACAGATTACTTGAGATTCTTCGGTTACGTCGTATCTCCATAATTTTAATTAAATAGATTCGGCTCCGCTAGGGCTTCTTCCTGTTCCCTCTCGTTCCACGTTCATTTCTGCCCCTTTCTTCGCTGCCGCGCCCATTCACAGCAGTGCTCACTCACTCAGTGCTTCGGCACAATTCGTTCCAGTCGTTAACGATTCAACCCTGTAGAAACTTGCCCACTTTGAACCGACGTCTCCTTCTTTCATCCTGTCCTTCTTCTTCCCTTTTGTTTTTCGATCAAACGTTTCCTACTGATTATTATAAATACTCTTTTCCTTATATTTCTCGTGATTGCACGAACTTTCTATTTTTGTTATTGAGCGAAGTACTTTCGATTCGCTATCGCAGAATATTCTAATATTAGAAAATATTATACTAATTTATCGAGTAATTTAATTCTCTTATTACACACCAGCAAATCGTGCATTTCAAATTTTGGAGACTGTCAAGTTGTATTTCGACAAATTATTCGGTATTACCTCAAAGTAAATATTAATAATATAGAACTTACAAAGTCGCCCTTCGACCGATTTTTAAACCTAAATCCACGTAACACCAAAACACTGCTCGATACTGATTTTCTATACGACTATTTTGTAATAAATTTCCTATTTCATTCGCATAAAGTGTAAGTATCTCACAATGTATAATACCAGCCAAGTAGAATTCTGCTAAACATGTTTCAATAAATGTGCAAAGCGTAGATGCCTAATACTTACGCCCGGCGATATACTCGTTTCTCAGCCTTCGATATCTCGCAATATTCTCCTTAAATTCAACCACGTTCGTCGAAACCCATATTCTCCCTGTAAAGTAGAAAATAAGCGACGGATGAACCACCTGTTTAGCTGCGGCGAAACAACGAAAAGTCAGAGGCGTTGATCCGCATGCGGGGTTGATTAGTCACGATCGGCGATCCGGGGCGGTAGTCCCCTCGACGCGTGTTCCAGCCCGTGTACACTCGACGAGGCAGTAAACGTCAGGGTTCCCCTTCAAACATGTCGAATTGTCTGTTGCAGCAGGGCGGTTGTTCGACACCGCGTGTCGCCAGCGTGTCAGTGCAGCTCGAGCAGGACAGCAACAAGTCGGAACAGCTGGAGCGAGCGCCTCGTTGCAACGTACGTACCTGTAGACAGCCTAGAAAGGGAAAGGCACGCGTGACCGCTCCCGCGCTTCTCGTCCAGAACCTCCTGGAGACGCTCTAGCTCGCGAAACTCTTCGACTAACTCTCCACCTATGTCTCTGTTTCTCATCCTCTCGCCTTAAACGCTGGCAGCTCGACGAGTTTCTGTCTGTCGATGTGTTCGTGGCTCGAACAGCTCCGAGTTTAGGACTTGTTGGTACTCTCGGCTATTTTTCGCGTGTTTCAGTCTCTGACAATGCGAACGAAAGGAGAAGAAACGGAAGACGAAAATATAGGTGGTTGTTTCCGCGTTTTTTCGCTTGACGCTGCAGGTGTATGCGACGACCAGCGAAATGTCACGAGATGGCCGAGAAATACGCGAAGTCGAGGAAACGTTCCACTTCGAACGAGTTGCGGTATTTAAGTATTCGATGTCTACGATATGTATCGTGATAAGCACCGCGGGTGCAGCAGACATCGATCGCAACGACTACGTTTTCATTGAAGAGGACCAAGCGAGCTAAGCATCGACTAGGTTCCCCGTTTATAGTCTACCTTCGGGTAATACGAAACGAAGCGATGGAAGGTTCTAATCGAAATAAAAATGAGAGTAACGTAGTTGGAGTCTGGCGATAATCTTTTGGACAAGTAACTGATCGGCGTTGGTTATATAGTTACTACTATCGTCGAGGTAGCGTCGACGTGTTTTTAAACAATTATTCGCTGTACTTTGAGTGTGCTTTCGACGTTCTCAGAGAAACAGCGCTCGTCGCGATGCTACCCGTTCGCTGGGTTTCTTCCGTGTAATTTTTTTCTCGCGATCGAGAGGGATTTCGAGAGGAAACGTTCGATTGGGGAACGAAACGAGTGAAACAAGAATCTAACGAGAGTCGATTCGTAAATGAAGCCTTAACCCAGAACCCCTTAATGATCGTTCTTTTTTCGAGAAATACGCGGATCGACGAAGCATACGACAAAATACGAACGACGTTCGTGATACGTTGAAAATATCGCGAAGACCTTGTACGACCGATCGATAGAGAAAATTACACGATCACGAGGGTGAAATCTGGTTTACGCTTTTCTTCCGCAGAAGCGTCGTTTCGAAGAGTATTTTTCTTTCTCTACGTCGTTCCTACGAGACAGAGACGCATGCGTTCATAGCGGACAATATTGATAAAAATGGACTGAGATATGATCGGAGAAGCCCTTGGTAAATGTGTAAATATAGTTAATTAACCACTATTAATTGGTCCCTATTTCGCGACGATACGACACGGCGAACTTTGATCGAACAGAGAGTCAAGTTACTCTGAAATTTATTTTTCACACGTGCATCGAGGATGATCAGGCAGTATTACAGAGACACGTACACAATCGACTCGCTATCGTCATAATCGTTTTCCTCGGATCGTTCTTCTGTACGTGTTTTGTCTCTAATTGCCAGACACGTAGTTCTCCGCACATATGTAATTACACGGTGCCAATATTTAGCGTTTAATTAAACGTATCGGCGTTTCTGGCCGTTTGGTATGGCTTTTGTAAGAAAATCGAGTAAGGAAGTGTGCGTCGATGGAAGAAAGAGAAAAGATAATAATGATGTACGTCATTCTTCGATGAGCTTTGTTCGGCAACGTATCGAACGTTTGGCTAAAGCACGATTTATTATCTATGTGTTAAAATGTTGATTACGAGAGATAATAATTTGGTTGCGGATATTTATGCGCTTGTGAGAAACTTTCAAGGTGCAAGTATGCACAAAACGTACGTAATATACAGAAATATATAAAGTATTCGAATTAAATTATTATAAGTTATAATATCTATAATATTCAGGTTTCATTTTTCTAATTATGTTCTTAAAAATATAAACTTGCATAAACGTGTATCACACGAGTTAGTAGTGATAGCTGGCAGTTTAACAATGATACCGTAATCGAAGGGATATAAATAATCGTTTTACTTTTCGATCCATGACTTTCCAACGTTGTTTTACTTTATTTCTTTCGCACAATAAATCTATTCTTCTTTTCATATATATATCAATGACATGTTCTGATATAATCATCCGATAAATTTTGGAAGGAAATAAGTAGAAGTAAAAAATGACATTCTAACAATTTAATAAATTCATTTCAGCATTTCAATTCTTCTTAATCAGAAACAACAAATATTCAGGGATTAATGATAGACAGAAAGAACCCGATTTCGGAATACTCTTCGACCTAGATTAAACCAGGTCGGCAACGTATAACCAATCAATCGAAATTTCATTTAAAAGCAACCGATGAAACCCACGATCGGCGAATCGGAACGAAAGGGAAACTCGTTTGATGTCCTGCAGCAAGATAGACGGATCGATCGTAGCTACCGTCTTTCCATCGGTAAACCGAGAAATCGTGTGTTGCTACACTCTTAGAAACGTCAGAAGGAGAAACGGTTTTCAATTAAAAGGAAGTCCGATGGCGGTGAGTTCTTTTGTGTATCTTTTGGTTCGATAGGACGTCCAAGTTTCTCGTTCGAACGTGGTCGAAAGTGACGCAGCACGTTTCTTTCGTTTCTTTTCCGCTTTTATTTTTTCGTTCTTTTCGTTGATTGCACGCCCGTGCCTGCCTGTAGTCGTAAATCGTCGCTTTAAACGAACGCCCTCGTCGAAACGTTGCCAAAACTTAATGGAAGACCAATGTATATACGCTGTATACTAATAAAAAAAAAGAGAAAGAAAAAAAAAGACTCGAGAAAACATCGAAAAGTTCGACGATGCTTATTGAACAATTCTCTATTACGATATTGTACGTTTGAGTAATAATAATTCGAGTGAATTTCTCACGCAAATTTCATCAAATCGGTCGCTCTCGAGAGCATTAGATATGAAAGAACGAGAGAGAGAGAGAGAGAGAGAGAGAGAGAAAGTCGTCCAATGGAAGCTTCAAATAAGATTCGTGGATGTCAAGATGCACGAACGTGACGTGAATTTGTAGATAACGTTTGCGTTGGTTCATGTATACGTTCTATCTCCTCCTACGACCCACGCATTCCTCCTCATCCACGTATTCCCCCGTATCCCTCTTTTCTCGTCGAAAATTTTCGAATCGAAGCACGTTGGTGATGAAACAGAGGAGACTGTCATTGGCCAAGCAGCAATTTACCTCACGAAACTGCTTCTGAGGATCGATCTCGTTGTCAGTTACGAACGAGATTCCAGCAACGAGATCGCGCTAGAGAATAATCGGTAGTCGCTGAAGGTCGATTCGATCAAGATGAAATATTTTTTTAAATGTGGTGTCGCACGAGCGCCGACGTTGCTTTGGTTGAATCGTGTCGCTTGGTGTTGTGTGAACGATATATTTTTTAGAGAATCACGTTTGAGTTAGGATTCGATCAAAATAAAAATTTGATTAAACATGAAGAATTTGTAAGGATAAGGTTGCGTATTTATTTAGAAATATTTTATATTTTATATCCTCGATATTTAAATATTTCTTTCATCGATCGAAACACGCAACACTTGGTGTACACGCGACGAAATTCATGCGAATATTATTTGCTTGATTCTTTAAAATCGAGATTAGCGTTTAAAACTACGCGTGCATATGAACCAGAGCGACTGAGTGTTCGGAAAAACTGGTACGACGAGACTTTTCATTTGGAAACGGTGTTGTAATGGAATCGACGTAATTTAAGGACCCAGTTAATTCCTTGAGACGACGATGTAAACGTTATTTTATTATCCTAACGAATAGGTAACGGAGAAGTATTTATATAGCTATGCTTTCCTACCAGAACGGTACCGAAATTGTTACAATAATTGCTCAGCGAATAAGGCGAACAGACGAGAGTTGTTCATCGCTTATTGTGTACAGTACAACACGAATAAAAAGAGAAAACAACCTACGGAATCGTTTTTCAATCTTACGGATCGAGTATCGTACGAGAACGCGAATTTTTACAATTTTTATTCCCGATATATTTATTGTATTCTGTTTGTACACAGAACTGAAGCCTATGGATAAAAATGAGCTTAAACGAATTTATTTCATGGAAAACAATGTGTCACGAAGAAGCTACCTATGTAAAAAAAAAAAGAAGAAAGAAAACAGGTAAATGGTAAAACAGAAATGTGTGAAACGGCTCAACGCTCCTGACATACACACGCGCGAAACCGAACAAATCCAACGATACATTTCGAGGTTCGTGTTGAATCGCCAAACCAAGTTCAGTTCCTACCAATTTTCGGGGAATACAGAGTTCGAAACGATTCGCAGAAAACTACCTGTCGCGTTACTTTCGCATTTTCATTTCCCGGCGAAATTTCTGATTGGCAGGGTCGATTGTTCCACGAGAGTCGATCGTCGTTGGGTGTCTATAACGTAGACGAACGGGATAAGATTCCACGTCGATCTGACGTTTCATGATCTTTACGGTATTTAAAGAACCTTAATAAAAAAAATAAGGATTCTTTCCTTCTTCTTCCTTTCCTTCGTTTTTTTTAAATAAGCATTTAACGTCGCGTTGACTTCTCGATCATTAGCGACGAAAATCTAAAATATAACGATAGATTTATAACAATAGTTCGAATCGATCAGGAATATAATGGTATCCTTTTATTCTAGAATTACCAAACTGGTCAAAATGACGGATGGCAATTCCCTTTTTCATAAACGAAAAGGATTTGATACGTTTTAAGAACACGTTTATCGTAAAATTAAAACGATATCACGCATACCTTTAAGAATACCAATAAGAATTTTGTCATATCTTGTTCAAACTTGAGATATTTTTCAATATTAGAAAAATGCGCCGAAAATGGTATAAACAAGGCATCGCATTAAAATACACATTGGTTGCTCCTGTGTGAAATGGATCCTTTCTCGATGAAAATTTAATAAAAGTCAATTCGAAATCGAAACAGACGTGATACGAGAGATCGACGTGTAATTGAGTCTGTACGTGGGCCGTATATAATTAGCCGCAAAACTTGATTAGTCTAGGTTATTACTCCATAGACCAGTTTATACATCTAATTACAATACGTTATTGCGCATATTCATTGTGAATACGAATGCAATTATAAATTATCATAATAAAGTGTATGTTTATATACATGTATGAGTATTCGTTCGATTTATGTTCGGATATCCGACCGTTACCAATATTGCCAATACTCCCCTCCTACACGTACCTCATCAATTATCCAGTTTTAGTCCGTTTAATTACGACCGTTCGGTTAAAATTGTGGTTTCGACGATCGGGACGGGACGAATTTGTGGATCGCTTTCGTCGGGACCAACCAACGATATTTCGACGCGTTACGTTGTCCAACCACCGTTCGAGGATTACGCAAATCGTTGATTCTGCCCAACAGATTCTGCGACAGAACGGAACATCGCGATTTCTTTCGCTTTATTATTCCTTTATTATTTTTATTTTTAAATTAATGTACATTTTTCTATCGAACTTTATTATATTCAGTTATTGTCGTTTTGAGAAAAATGTAGAGGTACCTCTCTGTCAATGATTAGAAATGAAGTGCCATTTATCTGGTAACGTGGTAAATTCTATTCGCAATAAAAGTAACCTTACGTAGAAATTAAGGAAAGATTGTCACTCGTGTGTTTTTCCATGTCTTTTCTATTTTTATAGAATTTTGTAAGTTCCGACTTAATTTGATTCGTAATCAGTGCAAGAAATAAGAAATATATTTTCAAACTATATATTTTAGAAAAGCAATAGATATAAAATTCTTCGTGTTACGACTAGTCGCATTTATGCGAGTAAACGTTTCCTTATTTATACGCTTCCCATTGTAAGGATACTTGGCATTGGATTGTTTCTTTCGTTGAATGTACCTACCAGTCAACGACACACAATAACGTACGATTATTATGGTTCTTTTTCACATAGTTCGAATTTTATTGAGGAATGGGAAACCATAAGAAAATTTTTAGGTACAAGTTGATGTTGATTCTTGGTTTCTTCGAAACACAGAAGAGACTACGCCGTTTGCTGATTCGTTTTAACTCTTCTTCCGCCCCATTTTTGTTTGGGTCAAGAATAGTAACTGACTACTGCAAAGTATATATTGTATTGGTCTTGGATTCGTTGGATAGTTTCTGGGCTCCTAAGGATTCCCGTCGTCGAGGTTTCGCAAACATTGCACAGTTTGCTTCATCAAGAGCCAGCTGACATACCGAAACTGTGAAAAGTCAGCAGAGAGAATTCTTCGGACGTGGCAATCATCTACGAGCTAAGACCAATATCATTAAGCTGACCCGAAGAGAGTAGATACCTTCTGAAATCTCTTCAATAATGTAATCAGACTGCTACTGTGTCTCGCTTATCGCAGTTACCTACCACAGCAACATTTTATACATTTTACATAGTTTTTATATTTTTATCTTTATTTTTATATCAAACGGAATAATAAGTGTCTTATTAAAAATTATTAAACATTTTAACAACCCCATATTTCACTTTAATCACGTTTCATTCATTTTAATATGTATAACTTGTTATAGCTGTTATTTAATAGTCTGCTAAAAGTCTAATATATCAGGTAAGTAATTAATTATCTTATTCTATTTGCTGGATCTCTTCCGATAAAATTGCGATAAGATAAAAAATACCGTAAAATGGTTTATGAACAAATAAAGATCTTGAGGATTCTGGAAACCTTTCGATGCTCAAGCAAAAGATCGAAGTTCCAAGAATTGATTTAGCGAATAAAAGATACGTGTGTAACGACGAAATGAAATTATACATTGAAATTTCAATTTTATCTTACTACTATCGAATAATATCGAATCATTAAATTATAAGGAATTTAATCAAATCAACGTTTTCGTCGTTGCTTGAAAATTGAATCTACGATTTAGATTTGCCATTTGTTTCACTAAATCGTATCTTGCGTAACGGCGTAACTAATTATTATTCACTGACCATATTTCCGCTTTATAGGAAGGTAAATTCAATGATCCGAATTCTTGCGTAAATACACCTTTATTAATTATCATAATTCATGGCCGAATTTTCAGCGTGGTCCATTAATTTTGTAATATAGAATATCGACTACATTAAGCGTATTTGTTCACGCAGAATATCAGAAATACATTAACTATGCCGTTAATTTATGTTTTACACCTTAGTAAAATTTCTGTCAATGATATTGATGGCATTGAAATGCATGGTAGCAAAGAATCATCTACCACAGATACTCTGATTTACATTTTACAAAATTAAAGCCCATAGCGCTATTAAATTATTGTCAATATATTGATCACGAATTCTGTAACAATATTTCATAAAGTATGCGTGCATGTGTGTGAATAAACGTAGATGGATGTAGAAATATGATAACGATGATCAATTGGAAATTTAATATCATTTGTTGGAATGGGAAATACAAAAATAAAAAGACAACAGAAAGAGAGAATAGGAGAGACCGACAAACGAAGAAAGTAAATGAAATAGAGTAATAATCGGAAAATTGTGCACTATTGGTAATAAAAAAAAAAAAATCGATGAACTATATTAAACCTTATTATTAGTAGATATAGACGGATCAATTTCAAACAAACTCAACAATTTCCCTTAAAAAAGAAAAAGAATTCTTATAAATTATATTACAAAAGAAAATTTTCTCCGAATTCATTATGCTTTACCCACGCTTGTTATTACTAGAACTATCATTGTCACTACTTTTTCGCAGCGATCGAATAGATTTACGACGATGCATATTTGGATGGTGCAATTTGATCGATTCATCATAAAATATAAAAAAAATACTATTATTATCAATGTAGTCGCAACGAGCAATTTTTCATAAAAATTTCATAAATCAACAACAGTGGATATTCTGTAAATCCGAATGATTTTTTATAAAATATATGGATAAAAATTTGTTCATCCTCGCCTCCTCTCCTCAGAAGTTTCTCGGTAGAGCAGATGGAACGGAGAAGCGCATTCCACGACAACGAGCATTGCTACGGATAAATCCAACGGCGTGTCCAATTGGCGTGCACCTGTGTACAGCTAAAGAGAAGGCTTGCGCAGGTGGTTGCGAAGAGAGTCGGTCAGCATCATGTTCGGTTCACAATGGATCGCGTAGCTACGTAGCCGAGACGACCCGGCTGCGAAATAATAGAGGCTGCCGCAATGCAGAATTTCGGTGGCCCGGTAAGTATCGTGTAATTTTAACGGTAATTGCTGGCGGTTTAACTCGCCACAATTGAAATGGCTCTTATTTCGTCTCTTGTGCGGAACCCTCGTCGGCATAGAACGGAGACGACCGGTGAGAAGGCTAGAGACAGAATACCGCGCGATTACGCCAGGGTGCGCCCCCTTGCTTTGCCTCTTCAACGTTTCCCAATCATCTGCCTCTCCCTTTTCTCTCCTCTTCCCCCTATACAGCTGCGAAACTAAGAGCGAATCTAATATGCCGATTAATGCAATATGCACAATCGAGCCTCGTGTCTCTTCGAGCTAACAATCTGCTTCCCTTCCAGAGAAACAATACACTCTTCAGACCTCTAACTGTCGAGGTTCCATACGAAGTGGAGAGTTTCGTGGTTTTAATTCGTTTCGTTATTTCGCGTTCAACCTTTCATGGACAACACATAGGATGTACAATTTGTAACGATATATCTGAGAGCTTGTGCAAGTCTCTTAGTAGTTGCGCTATATCGTGAAGAGATTAGGAAGTTAACGACAAAGATGCGACGGCGGTGTAGCTGGAATTCTATTTGTAAAACCCCGGAGAGCTTTCTTTCCTATAAACGGCAAGGAATTAGCATTTTCTTTGCTTCTCGTCACCTGTTAAGTCCATTTGCCGATCGAGAAAGATATTTACAAACGATCAGGAAGCTACGAGTAAGCTCGGAAAATCGAATAACAGCCATGGAATATCACAGTAAATATCAATGAAAACTGGAAAAAGCGGAGAAGAGGAACTCGCGGAGTATTCGTGAATTTCGAATACAAATCGGTCGTCGCATAAATCTCTCGCGGAAACCTACAGCCAGCGTTTTCATGGAGATCTTCCGTCGGTGTATATACAATTTTCACGGTCATTAATATTTATAAATCTTCGATGAAAGGTCTTGGAAAAGCATCGAAATAAGACGATGTCTTTCATTGAATCAAGTCGAACGAATAAGGAATTCCGATGAAGAAGTTTCGCCATCTCGACACGAAGAACACTCTTTCAGGCGTTGATTGCCATTTACCAATATTTAACAAATGGTCGGTCATACTTTCATTCGGAAAGTGTTTGCATTGTGCTTAAAGCTTTAAGTATAAAACTCTGTAACGTTCAATGTCAAATTTCTATATTTTTGTAATTACAAGCGCTTTTAATTCGAAAACACTTACTGAAGTATCTGACGATAGACTACTTGAAGGGGATCGGTTGATCCCGCTTCCACAGTTGCGTAGATGGTTGTAGATGGTTCCCTAAAGAAGAAAGTTCGTCGCGTTTCGTCCCAGGACTACCGGCGGACTCGTCAGTAAGGCTATGCTCGGTAGTCCCTGCTTTAGACGCAGAGGGCGCATCGCTAATTGCGGTATATATTCTAACGCGGATCCAATTCGACCACTAGCGAGAAAATCGTCCAATCGCTGTTGGCCCTCTGGTGGCGATCGCCAGCCTGGTGTTGCCGCGGGAGGTTTGTGCGTGCCGTCGTCGTTTCGTTCCTCGACCGTTTGGCGACCGAGGCTGCTTGATCCGCCACAGACTTCTCGAAATAATTATTATAGAAGATCGTTACTATGAACGATTCTATCGGATAAAAGAAGGAAAAGGATCCTATAGGCTTGATAAATTAACTTTATTCTTACCATAATACATAGATTTCATCGTAATCTGTTAAATCGGAACGAGGCAAATGAAGCTTAATCCAGATGTGTTCATCTTCCCTGCGGAACAATAATTTCACGATAATTTTATTTCGTGACTCCCAGCGATATATTTCACGTTATTTTTATCTACGTACCACGTTTATTGTAATTTTTCGTTTGGGCTTAATATTCTTCTCTTCGAACTAAGAGACGAACAACAGAAACAAAATTATATAATTAATTAATACACGCAATTTAGATTCTCAATAAAAGAATATATAACACTATTTCGGAAAACATCGTGAATTCGGGTGTTGAATCGAACTAGTTTGTGAACCGTTTTTATACAACATTTTTTACATTCTTGTTGCTTTAAGTTCTAACTCGAAATAAACGCTAGCGGTAAAAATATAGGAATAAACAAAATCATACAATTCGACCAACAATTTGTACGTTCCATATTTTCTTTGCCAAATCTGAAACCTAGTTCACAATCGAATAACTCGCACAAAGGAACGGTGGAACGCGTTAATCGCGCGTGTCCGGTTCGCCTGCATCTGTATCGCTCACGCCTTCGATTCGATTCGGTCGGAATTCATCGAACACGAAGGAATAATTAAATAACGCGGGCAGGAGGCAACCGGTGAACTTTTTCAATGGTTCGTTAAATTCTTGATAATCCAGCCAGACGCAACCGAAGTTACGGTTAAATCAATCGAACCGTCGAACATCCGCCCTCTCTTCCCTTTCCCACCCTCTGTCCCCGTTTTTCTTCCTTTTTTGTTTTGTTCGTGCGTTTTAAATTCGTTCGATCGGTCTTTTGATTTATTTAAACGGAAAACATTGGACTGACCTACACCGTCGCCGGACGCCGCGTCAATTATCGGCTTGATTGGATTTGGCAACTATCACGTTCACTCGCGCAAAAGGATGCCTTCGCATCGACCCCACGCGCCGGTCAGCTTTACGATCTCGCGTAACACCTCGATTATGTTCGATCTAGGTCACAGACTGCCTCGTTCCAATAAGAATCGAGAGAGAACTTTCGGCAAATTATTCGCACGCTTCGCAATGAAGCGCGTACAATCTGATTAAACGGAATACTTGACACTGTTCTCTATCGTCGTCGACTGACGAATTAGCTTTTTGAACGTCGATTTTTATAGATCTGAATGATTTTAGACTATACGTAGTTTATTATGATCGTCACTGTGAGCGCAACTGTCACGCACAGTGCAAAATATCGATTAAGCGTTTGTAGTCAGCTTTCACTATTTGAAAATTGAATTTCTCGTTTTTGACAGTTCCGTAAATAAGATAGAATACATTAAAAATGAAGGTAGATCTTGTCAAAAATGCATACATGTATGTTAAAATATCTCTTCAAAGATTATCTTTAGTTCGAATGATCTATTTATTAAAATTCTTGTCTTCCTTTTGTATAATACACCTTGATTCTCCATATTCCTTTCATTATTGAATTCCGTTATTGGATTTTTCTCTACATTATCGTATTAATGTTTCGATAATGCAATAAAACTATACGCGGGAAACGATGTAATTTCGCGTTGGCAGGTGTGAATGTGTTAATCGGATTATATCTGAATCAGAAACTTGTTTCAAATAGGAGATCAGAAATTAATAAATAACGATTAAACGTTCCGATATAAATGTCCAACACTGTAAAAAAGTTAGAAGAACGTAAAGCAAACCGATATTAACTTTCGCTCGCATAAAAGAATCACCTAACGTTTCTACCACGCAATACACCCTAAAACTATTCCATCGCCCTACAGAAAATATTTCAGGAACGGTGCAGATGGACTGGCTGGCAATCCATGTAAAGACACCGATAAAAAATCACCGATCGAAATCACCATTACCATCGTGAAAATAGTAAAGTGAAATTTCGACCATTTGGATCGCAAACGCACTGATCCGATACATAGTTACGTACTGATTCGTACATAGCTTCATCATCGATCCTGCAAATCTACACTGACCACGATCGTTCTATTATTCCTCTTTTTCCAATTTCCTCGGTCGATCTTTTCCTCGAATTACGATCTTTTTCTCCCATTAGAAACGTATCGGCTATTTTAACCAAGATCGATCTTTTAGCTGTTCGTCGGGTCAAACGGTCCGAGAAAACTCTCAGATCCGTATCGACGGTAATTGGTCAAGGTGAAATCGCTAAATCCCTCCTGCAGACGGGATCAGGCCACGTGTAAAAGCGTCCTGGAATATACCTACAGCAGCAGTATGCGGTTTGATTTACGCGCCGCAAAAGACGGGTATCACGTTTTCGATAGGCGGATTTCCCGATAATGGCAGGCGGATCTACATGATCCTAGCACCACGTGGGAATACGAATCCGGACATTATCGTGGTGGGCCGTTGCTTCTCGGTAACCGGGAATGGATGTGCGTTTCGTTGCACGGGTCGCGCCTACGTGATCGGTATTTATCGAACCACCCAGGCCCATTGGTGCCCACCTCCTTCTTCTGTCTAATGACACCCACCCGTTGAAATCGGCTTAAATTAGCTATATTTCGTAGGATGATTTGTACTTGGTACGGATAAAACGTTTATGTAAAACTTTGGTCTTTGTTTTTAATCTCATAAATATATCTTTATGAGAGGAAAACTAGGATTTGTCGAAAGTATTCAATTTCAGAACGAACCTGAAATGCTTAATCATTAAAATTGTATTTATTCAATTGACGACTTATTATCGCGTCTAACTCGTCGGCTTATTCGCCGATCTGACGAGAATTTTTGCTACGTCATTGAAGTTATCTCGTCTTTCGATACTGTAGGAATTGGAAATTTGTGTTCATTAAATGAATTATATCATGTTAAATATTTATTCCTTCGATCATTTTCCTATTTAAAGTCAAAATTCAGTATGAAATATATATATATATATGTATATATATACCTATAGAATTTAATAAACGAATTCGATATGGAATGTAGTCAACGTATTGACAATGTACGTTCAAATTGCACTGAAATTACAGCTGAGCGTTTCAGAAATTCTACTATTCTAATTAATTGCTGTTACAAATGAATCTACATCGAAACCTACATCGTAGTAACGCACAACAATACAGTTAACTAGAAATACACTACAAATTGCATTTCAATTAACAATAACCGTTACAGTATCGCGTAACGGATCCATTTCGGCTTTTCAATCTCATTCCACGAACTTATTTTTTCCACGCTCCTAACAATTCGTCCCGAATTGAAACGAGAGAAAATATTTCCGAGAATTTACGTATCTTTAAAACGTATTAATTAATTAAGCATACATTTTTGACGAATCGTCGATTCGGATCATCGCGTTGTTTGCGCGTTGGAACAAGAGCCAACCACATTCCATGAAAAATTAAAAACGGTATAGAAACTTCGCGTAATGACCCTACGAGGATATTTATTTGTTCGCGTTTGTCGTTTATTCGTACATTACGTTCGACGGCAAATGGTTAAAAATTAACGGAACGTCCCGCGAAAAAATTTGTCTCGTTTGCGAGCGACTACGGGCAAACGAATCGTTCATAAATGTTTCATTCGTATTGAAAAATTCATGTCGCGAATTACGCGGCGCTACATATTCTCCCCGACCGTTTCTCTTCGCTGTTGGTCGAAAACTCACGCAGTGATGGCAACCGACAACAAGGAAACACATTTATTGCTTTCGAGTCGTAACGAGCAGCTTCGACTTCGCTGCCGGGAAGGAGTTAGTCAGATGCTGCTAGATGCTGTTTGCTCGGATCCACGCCAGTTCCTAAGAGCTGGAAAGTTTAATTACACGGAGGCGAGACAGTCCCTCTGGAAACTTGGACGCGCCATTGCTTCTGAACGTTACCTATCGTAACTGACCGTTTTAACTTAGACGTCTTTGACTTCTCCTCCCTCTTCGCAAACGTCGAAATATGTATATGCTTTAATCGTTCCTTGCCACGTAGCTTAGTTATTCGCATAACCTTCGAATATTGCTTCTTTTTTAATTCGTCCACCCGTTTTATGCTAATCGCAAGTTCTTATAGGTTCATTATCCAAATGAACGCAGTATTGATACATTGCTGATACTTGTGATCCTATCGTGTTGCAATTTTTTTACATCGTTCAATTTTTCACAGTCGAATGAAACTTCTTGAAAATAACGAAATATAATTAAAAAACATTGTAATTTACAGAAAAGAAAATTTCTTCGTTGCATCGTAATCCGAGTTATAAGAACCGGAAGGTTAACCGTGAATCTACGCCATCCTCGAGATTTACGGAGCAGCAAGCGAGCAAATAAAATCCAAAGAAGCGTACCGACTGTCGAATAAAATGCGTAGTCGATACACGTACGAACGTAACAGTAATACGGGAAGGTAATAACTCGCTTTCCACCCTTTGAACGTACTGTGAAATACCTTAGAACAGTCTCGCTATCTATTAACCTTTCCTTTTCCTCCGATTTCTTTAGCACTCGTTCGTCCTCTATGTTATACATATCATGTTTCTTATATACTTACTTCTATACATCTCTGCAGAAGCACGATGCATACCCTTTACGATCAAGATAAAAATCGGCAGGCTAGCGTGCCACGATTTTATCGTAACGTGACTCGTCTCTTTTTTCTCCCGTCTTTTGCCCCTTTCCCTGCTTTTTTTATATTCGATCTGAGAAACTCGATTTTCTCACCGTTGAAATTTTCATTCGAGCCGTGATTCTCCGGGCGAAGGGTGAGAGGGTGAAATTTGTTTTCGCCGTTGGTCGTCGACAAAAAGAGAATAGTCGGTCGAGCGTTGTTTGCATACGTTGCCGCAGCCGAGAAAGAAGTGACCGTTTCTCAGCACGTAGTCGTAATCTTTTACGACGCTCCACCGTGACAGGATTAACGTTGCGGGGCTTACGGCCGCTGCGTATAATTTTATTCTCGCTTATCGCAGGAACGCAAACTGCGTTGCGTTCGGTTCATCGTATTTTATAGGGAGAAAGCTACCTTTTGTGAAATACGCCGGTGGAAAGTCAAACGATACTATCTATTTTTAATAAGCTCCAACGATATCTTTAGCGCGAGATTAGCTTCTGTAAAATAAAAGAAAAGATTGAACTTAACGAAAATGGTGGATGTCCTGTAACGGTTTAATGCTTCTTGTATATTCTGTTTGCGAATTATTGGAGTTGCTAGAATTTCTGAAAAATATCGCGAAAATAAAATCAAGTTTTAATTTAAATCTCGATTCGTGAAATTACTGGCCAGAGTTTTAAACTTTATTAATACTAATTTATTTGTCCGCGCATCTATATACCTGTACATTTAAATTAAACTGTCCGTTCTTTTAATCAGTTGAACAAAAAATATCGATAATGCGATTGTTACTCCGCTTAACAATTCTTACTTGCAGACATAATTTACCATCTTTGACTAATTTCACCAATAACTTAATGGTTAATTTTATTTTTCAAGTATCAATATAGGAAGATATTCGCGTTAATGCTTCCTATTTCAAGACTTTCGCAGTTTTCGAAGTGCATTATAATCCTTACGGTAAAACAATTTTCAACCTATCTTTTTAATCATATTCATAGAAATATAAATCTGCATAAATATTCACAGTCTAATCGTAATATCATTTATTCCATCATATACTTTTTACCAAACTTTGCGAATCCATTACCTTTATTTTTAAATGATTTGCGACAGTTTATTTGGACTGTGTCGTAATAATCGAGGAACCGAAGAAAAATGATACTCCTGCAATGTTCTGCCTCTGTAGTCTTCGCATATAATATCCTTCAAATTCCTCTAAATCACTGAACCGCTCGATAAAAGGTACCGATGATGGCAAACAGCAAATGGAACGAGCTAGAATCGACACGAGTGAAAGCGATACGAGCAATTCGAGCAGAAATAGGCCCGTTTCTCTGCCGCGTGAAAAGAGCGAGGCCAGTTGCATGCAGGCCAGACAGATGAATGCTGGCACACTAATGAGCCGTTAATGGTAAATAAATGGACCAGTAAGCGTGCCTGCATTGCGCCAACCCGTGGGACGTGACGTCAGCCCTACGTCACCATTGATTAACGAGCGAGCTTTGTTCCTGCCGGGTCAATTACATACAATTCAGCTTCCAGTTTCACCAGTTTCGTGTCACCCTGAATCTTCGATTCTCTGTCCGTTCGGTGAACGTTGTCGTGACTTTGACACCGTCACCCTCGGGCACAAGGATGCCGGAAGCGATGCGTCACTTCTAGAAACTTGCCAGTTTGACAGCCAGCTTGATAAACTTCGAAAGAAGGAGAAGCGTTGGATAAAGAGAAAAGGGAAACTGTGCGTTTAATCTGGCTCAACTCGTACAAATTGAACCAATATTAGGTATTAGTACCTTACAAGTACTTTATAAATCACAAGTCGCAAACTAGAGATACTAATCGATTTTCTTGCGTCACGTCAACAAAGACAGAAAAGAAGTCTGTAATCTAATAAGGTGTAACTTGTCGACTAATTGGTATTATTAATTGGTAAATTATCGTGCACGAAGATTCTGATCAAATTTCGTTGAAGTTAGGTGATCATGAATATGGTAAGGCAGTATTAAATTGCGTGCGTTGAAATTGTGTTTTATATACTGTAATTTTCTAATGTTGTTACCAAAACGTAACATTTTGAAAATATGAAACTTGAAACAGCAACGGATCACTCGATGACAGGTTCTGATATTTTATTCAAAGTTACTTTCATCTTTGGATCTTCGTTATGGAAGAACGAAGCGAGATCAATCGATGTTTTATTTAATTGATTTCTCATTTTGAAACATTATAGGTAAGTGAAATATATCGTGATCAAGCTTTATAAATAATATGTATTTGTTACAACTAATGTTACAACTAATGTCTTCTTTTATTCAACTTCGTTTTAAGTTTTGTTAGAATCGACGCGATGAAAAGATTGTCTTAGATGTTGGAATCTTTTGCACAATTATTACATAGCATTTGAAGTCCTGCTTTAAAAATTATATTCGAACAACGATCGTTATGCTTTTTATCGTAACAATAAACTTATCCTTATATACGTTATACAAATCCAACTTTTTCCTTTAAAATTCACACGATAGCAACAAAGCGAATGATACAGGTTTGGAAATGCACCGACGATGAAGTCAAAAATTACACAACAAACGAGGTAGAAAAGTTTCCTTTGAAAAAGTTTGCTCCATTCTTAAGAAACTCTCTGCATAGCATGACAGACGATAAATAAAACGAAAGTTCTGAGAACGCGGTGGCAACAAAGGAATCGACCGGGATCGTTGCAAATTTATCGAGTGACTTTGAGATTCTTCCAAAAGTTTCTGCTGGTACGACGACATTTTCCAAGAACCTAGCTTCCGAGAGGTCAACCAAGTTGTAGGCAAAAAAGCTTGGTTAGACGAAAAAAAAAAAAAATTAAAAAAACAGCATGCAACGGTGTATTGATTGCGGACTTCCGTACGAGCTCGTGGTTAGGTCGAGAAAAATGAGTTTCTTGGAACTGGCGCGTGTTGCGTTGTTCACGATAAGAAAGGAAAAGACGACCGGATGTGACGTAGGAGGAAGTCTGCATCCAGTGTCCGGTGTACCGGACGAGATGGCAAATCGATGTTCTACTTCGATGTAAATCCACCGTTATAGGGTCGGTTCCAATTAATTTACTTTCGTCAGTTGGGGTTAGGTTACAAGCAATGAAATTAAGCACGGTCGTTCAACGAATCTAAATAATCTTTACTTAATTCTGTTTAATTCTTCTAGACTCGATGTTACATCTGTACAACATTGAACTGTAATAAGTTATTAATT
This sequence comes from Bombus difficillimus, assembly GCA_014737525.1. NCBI lineage: Eukaryota > Metazoa > Arthropoda > Insecta > Hymenoptera > Apidae > Bombus > Bombus difficillimus. Next base: position 1,979,232 of record JACXIT010000140.1, on the reverse strand, counting down.
AATTAAACGCTACACTTTATTATTTATTTATTTCTATTCTATATTTATTTTCGAAAAAATTGATTTTAGACCATAGCGCATCGTGTTTATTTCTTTTTTTTTTTTACAGAAATACATGTTTATTAACGATTGATAAAAAAACAATTTTTCTTTCGCGTGATGAAGATTCTAAGCGAATTTCGAGTGATTTTATGATCCGATATAAGCCGCGTGAAACGCATGAAAAACAAGAACGTTACAGCAAACGCGTTTCGAAGGTAACGCGTTGTGTTAATTCGGAAATTAACTCCATTCCATAAATGTACTCACGGACGTTATTTTACCGCATCTTTCGAGATCCCTCTGGTTAAGTAACTCCATACAGGGGAGATAAGTACGACAGGGAATCGATATGACGGGGATACATTCAGCGCGTCGGAATTCTTACGATCAGGCATAAATCAGACCGCGAGTAAGCGGCACACGTTTCTTGTCGATTCTTATACAGAAAGCTTGAAAGCTCTGTCATTTGTTCCGCAAGCTCCCTTCTTAATACACCGTTTTTTCATTTTTATCTCGGTAAATAGAACCTACTCTTTCTCCTCATCATCCACAGATATAGTGTATTTGTCATGGTTTTGAATTCTCGTGAAAGTGATATAACGTTGGTAAAGCTTTGGCAATCAAGTATTTATGAGTCCAGTCCGGGACGAATATGACATTTAATAAACAAGACTACGATCTTTGGTTATTGAATTTGCAAAAATTTTTTTTTCTGCAAAATACAGCATTTTTATTGTATTTCGTTAATTTAAAGAAACTTGACTCGATAATGAAAAATTGAACGAGCTGAAACAAGTAGCAACGCGATAGAATAATTCGCGAATACCAACATTGTATCAGTGTACAATATATCATATATACTCTTGTTATGTGAGATAAATAGAAAGTTATCTTAGTTGTCCAAATTATTATAAAATATGTAGACGACATAATAAGAATTAGTTAGTTTTCAATGGTCCCAATTCGATGTTTACGAATTGCATATAGAGGAAATGGAGACACAAAAGATATTTTTTTCTTTTATTCTTAACGTAATGTAAATGAATTTTACAGATAATAAACGAAATTAAATTCCAATATACTCGTTAGCATTAATAGAAAATCTTATGCTTTCGTAGAAACTTATCTAAGAAAATCTAAAAGGAAGGTACTATGATATAAAAATCGTTTGCTTTTTCGCTTTGAACTTAGTATGGAGTCGAAAGAACGGAATTGTTACATAAACGAAAAAAGGAATAATCAATCCTTGATGATATCAAAGTTTCACCCAAAATTTATTATAATTTGAATACGTTTGTACGTGAGTGTACGATGGGTTTAGAATAGCCATAAATTATTTATGCTATGAATATAGGATTCGTCAAAAGTTTCATCTAGTTTCTCTAGTGCCTTATCGCGCCGGTTCCTCTATCAACTTGTAATTAGTTCCCCGATCCACTTCAACGACCATCAAGACATGAATATGTATTTACTTATTAAAGACTCTTTCGTGCCGAATATATTTTCAGTTTCCGAATAACTTGATTTGCATGGAGAATCTTGCTTCAACGTGTAAAATATCCTATGAAACCGCAAATAGCGAACGGACCAACGAAGTATACGAACAAGTGAAAACGATAGAATTAAAAGTTCCTGATCGTAATTGAAACGATACGAGGAAAATAATCGCGTTGCCGTGTCAGCAAGTCCACCAATTTTCCCAGAAGCTTCCACATATTTTAAATAATTAAAAAGAGAGAAGCAAATGGGAACCTGGCGATTTAACGAATTGGGTAATTCTATTATTAAAATACCCGACATCGTCCGACCCACTTTTTTCACACACACGATCCTCCTTTTCGCATATTCCATAAACAAAAGCATCGATTTTACGAAAAAAAAACCTTCTCCGCCTTTCGTCGAAGTTGCTTCAGCGTCCCCTGTTTTACGGACTCTTCTTTCTCGGTAACGCGAAAGAAGAAGCTCGCGGCGAGCTTTACAGCGGTATTTTACAGGCTTACGGAGTTGCCGCGAAACCGGATAGGACGATAGGTCGCATCTCGAACGTCCCGCGTCGCTTCAGTCAATATTACATTGCTCTCGCATCCTGGCGCGCATCGGGTCAGGGTTTTTATCGATCACGAAAGCCGACACCCGATCTATGGAACATTTTCCAGCCGAGTCTCACGAGAAAATCTGTCGTGCGAATTTCACGGTTGCCGATTCGATCGGCTCGATGTTCCCACGGTGATTTCACGTCGCGAAACTTTGATGGCTGCCACGCCTAGCCGCTATGTCGAACGATAACTTGTCCAAGATCCATCCTGCAAGCGTACCGGAAGCCGAACCAGTTGTACAGCGAGTTTGTTTTATCGAATTTTCACCGAGTCTGTACACCGTATGGCTTCCAGGCAAGCTTTCTTTAGAACGATATTACTTTTTCCTCGGCGAGCATCGGCGACCGTAGCTACCGCTACAGAGACGGCACGACAAAATGAAAAGAAAATAAAAGGAATATTACGGTTGACCGGTCGGTCTCTACCTCAGCCTTCTACTCTCGCTTCTTTAGCTTTATTCAGAGCTGCCATTCGATTTCAATTCTCTACGATCGTGTTTCCTGTATTGAGCAACGCGGACAACATATGGAACAGGGTTTAGGGTTCTTACGAATTTGGCGATCTTTGATGACCTGGTTTTATAGTAGTATGGTTCAATTTGACGTTCTTCTTGGCAGTTTGTCGAGTCAACGGAGGAAATTAATTATTCGGAGGCAAGTGTTTCTTATGTCTTAAGTGCTTAAGGTGAGATCGAGTAAAACAACAATTTCTGGACAGCGAATAGTAACATATTCTTACGTTTTGTATAGGCATAGCGATTAATGAAAGTATTTGAATACTTAGCATGGAAAATTTTAATATATCATGTATATTACACAAAACCATTTGAAATTTCATTAGCACCATAATAAAATGTACCTGTCACTATCGCGATGGTAAAATTTGAAATCAATACATACACTACGTAAAAATATTATTATACTCTATACATACCAATACTGTGGTTATTTCATTTGTATATTAAATTCTAGTACATGTCGAGATTTATTAATGTAGAAGATAATTAATCTTTTAAATACTTTCGTAACATGTTTCAGATGTACATATGTTTGCAATAAATATCTTGTAGATTTTGTACACGTTTTCAATCGTGTTTCAAACTTTACTTTTCGTATTTGTTGATTAAACAGAATATTTTCTATTTTGCACGTAATACATTCATGAAAATTTGTCTATGATTAACGTTCAAATACTTTCTCGAGCTTATGTGTATTTTATTGTTTGTGGTGGTTTGTTTCTTTCGTGTTATTCGTAAAGACAAACTTGATTTGGCAATTTGTAGGTATACGGGAAATCTATCATTTTAACGAACATATTTATTTCAACGTGTTATTCAGAAAATCAATTCTTTTATTCGTTTGTTGCAGTTTCCACTTTTTAAAACCAATGGCACGATATCATGCAAGCAACGTTAAAAGCTACGTTTAACTTTTATTCGTTTATATATCAAATTATATGTGTAATTGAATGTACAAGCATGCATAAAGTAAATTCATTTGCAAAATTTTATTTATAATGAAAGTGCTTTTAATACTGTATCATTCGTCAGCGAAATAACATTAATAATAATATCTTGACAACAAATTTCGTTTAATAATAACATTACGCATGATATAATTTAACCAATAAAACGTACGTATAATAAAAAGCCAACGTTACAAATATGATTGTGACTTAACAATTTCATCCTGTTAACGCTTTTCTCTTCGGACTATTCTAAAAAATATGAACGCTAAATTCGACCATAATCAGGCGTAGTATAGGGAGATCACTTCATAACCAACGACTATAGTCTCCGGTAGTAATAAAGATCACTACGTATGATCATGGCGAGTGACTATAACTACCTTTAGTTATGAAGTGGCAAATTTAAATGTCTACCGCAAGCCAAGAAGAAAGATTATCATAAATCCAGTTTAATTTATTCATCAGCGAGGATGATTAAAATTATATGTAGTAAAGATAACGAGCAATAAAATCGGGTAACATATCGTTCGTAAAAAATTTCATAAAATTTTCATACGCGGTTTATAATTAGTACCATCTACTTCCATGCGAGTATAAAAATTTGATACTACGAAAATGAAATTTATCTACAAACCTGGAATCCCTTCGTTAGTACGTAAGAAAATGTAGAAATATTTTTTGTAAGACATTGTAGATTCATAAAGATCAATGACTAAAATAAGCAAATTATAAAGTATTTGCCAATTGTGAAGGCGTGCGCGTTAAATACTTGAAAAGAATTTATTTTTCCGTGTTTTTAAAAGGAACGCGGAGAAATTAGAAATCCGCCTGAGGAGAAAGACGAAAAGAGGAAAGAAAGGAAGGAATTTTTCGTGAGATACCTGTGAAAAGTACAAGTAACACGGGATATAAAATATTATTTGCGAAGCAGCGTTCGTTACGATAAAAATAAAGGATTGTGACGTTGAATAGCTCTACCTACTGCGTGTCAAGGAGATATGACAGAAGAGTTTTTGCAGTAGCACGAACCAGTTTAAAAATTACAGGATAATTTATATCAGTATCAAGTACCTGCGGTCTCATTTCACAGTCGGAAATCTGCGACCACCGTGGAATGTAAATCCCATTAACGGACAAAATTACGGATTTAATTCAGGGATAAAACTGGTTCAGCTACATATAAGGGGAACGGAGCGACACGGAAGGTATTTTAATTCAAACTTTCACGCGTAAATATGTCGATTAAACGTTAATTTGCCAGATGGCTATAAAGAAAAGAAATCGTGCTAAATTATTTTGTTTAATGAGATAGGTACGATCTGTTCGAAGGAAGTTATGTAAAATATAACGATATAACGATAATGATCATCTGTAATATATTTTTGAATGTATGTACTTTTAATTGAAAGAAGCTTTGGATTATTTATGATTGGTAAATACTTTAAAAATAAATAGTAAGCATCTTTTTAACGAATTTTGAAATATACCTCACATTCATTTCAGGCAGCACTGACATTTCTTACGAACTCTTAGCGATATCCTACAAACTTCTCAAAGACGTTTAGTAATGTTTTACAGACATCTTTAAAACGTCTTGTAAAAAGTTCCTATGTTACAAACCAGAAATTTCTCAAACTGTCACAAAAATACCTGTCTTATTTACGTGTTTTCTAATAAATAATACATCTTATAATTTTACAGAAATAATTATGTAATAAAACATCTTCGAGTCGAAACTTGTAATGTTATCCAAACACTTTGCGCCGAACATTTCTAACTATTTGGAACTATTTGCTATTACTATTCATCCTATTTAGAGTAACTGCTTGGCATGACACATCTCAACTTCGCGAACCAAACAGGTCAAAAGTCCTTCTTCTCAATTTATTCGATCATAATCAAAGCCATTTGAAATTCCTCGTTACATCGTCTCTCGATCACAAAGTCATTGAATAAAAAAACAAATTTCCAATTAAATGAAAGACAGAAACTTTACACGAAACAACACCGTGCAACTAAATACGAAACAAAATAGCGATAAAAAAAAAAAAAAAAAAAAGAATTGATTCGACCCACGAACGGAAAAGGTTACAACGAAACGAGGAAATGCATTTCGTTGTCGGTTAAACGCGGCACGTGAACCATCCTTTGATCGAGCATTGGCGCTTCATTAAATCGGATCCGATGTTTACCATTACACGGACACTTGGCGAGCGATTTCCATTGTAAAACGCGATAATCGTCGTACACGTACACGCAACAACGTCGCCGTTTATTATTAATCCTCTCGCCGACGCCATGTAATATTCCACGCAATAAACGGATCCTCCCTCGGTTGGCGGGGGAGTTTGCATCACGCGGATAATCTGCTCGTGTTACGAGAGAGACAGTCGTGCGCATTTTCGAAAATCGGTACATTTTGTACGAGGCCGTGATTTTCATTTGCCGGCCGCCGGCGACGACCACGACAACGGACGCTGATATAATCTGTCCCAGGTACACGAGGAACACGCGGATTATGCATTATTAATTTTAATGGAATTCCCCTGCAGCGGTAACGAAATGTTGCTTACTTCGTGCACCGCGTGCATCGAATGGTCGGCGTCGGTGTTTCCTCCTTGTTACTCGTTTACTCGTCGTTTCTTATCTTCAAGGGTGACGGGCTGCTCGATGAGGTGGCGTGGGCCGAGAACGAGGAGAAAATGCTGATAAAGAGAGACCGTTACTTTATCTCAACTACTTTGCACGATTTTCGTCTTGTTTTCTGCTTAATCCCTTTACGAAGGTAAACGAGATGCCAATATAGCTGTAGTTCGAAGATACGGTGGAAATTGGTAGTTGATTTTAGTAGAACAGCCGATTGAATCAGTCAATCTTTAAATAAAATAAATGATATACTTTGGAACTCGTATTTTAATATTAATTCCTCTTCCGCAGAAGATACAAATTTTTTATCGAATATTACAACTGCTAATATTTTTAAAACGTACCAAATAAATATAATAAATTATAAAATTCAACTTAAAATATCGACCGAGTCGCGCTATATCGTAATATATTCTGGTAGTTCGTGCAATTATAAATGATCAATACTGTTTCAAAGTTCAGCATCGGATTCGAATGTTCCTTCAGCGTCAAATCCAACTGCGAGTTTTCGCGCCGCGGGAGTTCGCAAAAGGAGGAAACGTGGGAACAATGGGAACGGTATAATCCAACGTAGCTACGTGTTAAACTTGCAAGATCGTAGCGTTATGCTGTTGCAAGTTGTGTTCCGGAAACTTGCGCGATAGCGGCCCAGGTTAATCGATTAATCCTGATCGCTAATTCGAAATACGAAACCTGACTGTTTATACTTGGCAAACAAAAACAGTTCGCTCCTCCAAGCGTTATACAGTAGTCTGCTATGAACGAACGAATCGCGAGCACTCTAGTTAGCCAACTTCTATTACTTTTCGTGGATTCGATCGGTTGTTCGTAAAAAATCATTCTTACGGTAATACGCGAGAAAGTCAAAAGAAAAAGTTATTCTTCCGTATAGATCGGCATTGTTTGAGACATATTATAAATGATAGATTTGAATTTTCGATAAGTTTATGAGAAGCGTTTTCGTGCGAAGGAATTTTGTTAATACATACTTTAAACTGAAACAAAAATACAGACTGGTCAGGAACTTTTATCAGTTACCATATATAATACAATAAAATACACGTGAAAGTGTAAAATAATGACAATAGCAAGAAGCATATACAAATTCGCGATTACCAGTTTCAACCACTTAACACGTCTATTCGTGACGTGTACCGACATGGATTGTCTTCAATCGAATTATTTATTTTAGTCACCGATCATTACGAATCAAACAACTTTATCAAAATATTTATATATATTATAGTAGATATATTATACGTTCATTTTCATTGTTAATTTTCTATCTTCCATCGTAACAAAATTGTGTTATCGTTGCGAGTAAATCGAATAAAAATTTCTACATGAAGGGGTTAATCCAATAAGAAAAACGTTATCTATAAGTACGTTATTTACAATTGTCAATGTTGTGCAATATTTCATTCTACACATATAATACGAAATAAAAATTCTTCAACGATTTACTTACGATTCTTTTTGTCTGCGTACTTTTATTATACATAATGCATTCTGCAACAAAAAGAAGAGTCTTTCCTTTTTTTTTTTTTTTTTTTTGCCTTTTTTCCCCTTGCAACTTTAAAGTCGGTGCATTAGCCTGAGGCGTTCGTCTTCGAAAAAGTCGAATATTGGTGGTATTATCGGTCGAGCGGCGAGATATAGCATCGTATAGAATAGGCTGTCCAAAGGTAGTGCGTGTAAGAGAGGTTGGAAAGCGAGCGACATGTATAATGCATGCGGATGCTTGATCCGTGACCCCTAACGGTTTCTTTCAGCTACCCTTTTCCGCCGATCTTAGTCGCTGCTCGTCCGGGTTTACCGTCTAAGCGACTATTTTTTCTCTAGTCCTGGCTAAATATTTAAAGGCTTTTATTCGGCTAGTACATGACCGTCGTATCGTTCGACGATCTCGTAAAAGCTTCGTACGGTCGTAAAGATGACGCTCGCTTGGTCTTGCGAGGAACCACGGCCAACGTCGATGTTTTTTTCGATAGACGTGTAAACTTGCGAAATAGAATTTCGCCGATGTCACGTGACTGGACTGGCGTAACGAGATCGTCAACTGGATAATGTCCAAAAGTGATATACGGAGAAGTTGCAGACTTTGATCCATTTCTCGGAGTAACATGCAGTTCGAAATCGAATCAGAAAAGAGGACCCGTGGATAGAAATTCAATATTGACGAAGGCAAGGGAATTATAATTGACGTACTCCATACAATCCCGTTCGTGTCACTGGTGTCCGTTTGTTTACGTTTCTTTGACGGCAAAATTTCGACGATATGGTTAACGAAGGTTTGCCTTACGCTATCTTTGATATCGTTACGAATATGATTCAAGGTACAACGAAGTATGTAAGTTTTAGTTTGAAAGGTTTCATTGTATCTTCTTCGCAGCACTTTCTCGTCGTTATAACACAGTCAGATACGTGCGATCCGTTTCCTTCGATATTCTAGAAATTCTCCTCGAGATATATTTCTGTATCTCGTAGAAAAAGAGTAAATGAGGTGACCGATCGTTCGATTTTGATTATCATTCCGAATGAAGAGTCTATACAAATCATGAGCATAACTATTATAAAATCATTGAAGTTGCATCGAAAATATACTTGTAAATGTGTCAGTCTCGTCAATTCACCGCTTTGAAACGGTTAACCAAAAGTGATGTATTAAACCCTGAGACCTGTTAAAATTTCTAAAGGAAGAAGCAGCCACTTTGATATAATCAACCTTTACGTTATTCCGACCTAAAAATGTTCGTCAACGCAGCAGCGAAGCAAAATAATAGCCCGGGTACTTATTATGGACGAGAACGAAGCCAAGAGTGGTATAAGGTCATTAAAAGTTTGCATTATTTAAACTTAAAGATAAATTACAAGGCTTCCGCATCCCAACGGTGTCATTCGAAAGGACAGGAGAAGACCGTAATGACATTCTGCGCTTTCACGCTTTACGGCTCGTGAGAATTTCTCAGAAAATATCTAATCCACGGTTTACGTCGCTGGAATATTAAAAATGTCCGGAATTTCCATTCAAATGAGATTTATCGGTTCCGGACGTTGTCGATCTTAAGAATCTGTTTCGGTATTCTGCAGAGACGACGATCGTCCTGGTCTGATCACGGACACGTACAAGACGACGTTGCACGGAACGAGGCAAGTATCTTCTTCTTCTAACTTTTTCCGAGACCATCCGTTCCTTTCTCCCGATGCAATTACATTAATGTCGTGTTCTTCGCTGCAACCGCGCTAAATCCAGTCACGCAACTCACAAAGGAGAATACCGTAATTTTATGAAATATTTTCTGAATAACCTTACGACAAAGAGGTGAATTAAATTTCTGGCTGGCTCCAGTACGGCACGCGTGCTACGTACAGCTGACAACAGCACCGTTGTTCTTCCTGTCTTCATCTTTGCGGTCGTGTAATCTTTTCTTCCGCCACCTTTTATTTCTCACCTCGCGTTATTAGACGCCTTATTTCCTTTCCTCGTTCTTCTGTTCTCGCCTCGTTCCCATTTTCCTTACGTTTCGTTTCGTGAAAACCAGAATTCATCTTTGTTTTCATATAGACGAATTAAGCGCGAGAGTAGAATTGTAAAATATCTATAGTTGAGAAACAGATCGATACACTTCCATCTTTTTTTTTTAATTAATTTATTCGTCATCTTGCTGTCCTTTGGTACTTTCTTTCCTCCTCGTTCCTTTTTCTCTTTCGTTTCTATCTTTTCCTCACCGCCCTCTTCTCTTTCTTTCTTTCTCTTACCGTTTCACTCTCGAACTTTACCAATGTGACGATTTCATACGTCGTACAAAACATTCCGTATGAAACGTATAGTATTTTCGAGAAAAAAGAATCTTAACGTTTCTTCCATTTCCTAAAGAACCGTGCGAAGACAATTCTACCTATCAACCTTCTGCAAGCGGATCCATAATTTCTTCTTTCCTCAGCGACAATCGATCGACGCGTAGAACGCCAGCGTCACGAGCAATTGCGGCCAATCTAATTAACCGACATCCGGGACGCTTTGTGGCTCGCAGGTGCATCAAAGTCGACGACGAGTGGTTGCGGTTGGTCATGATGAAGCCGAGCCATCCCGGGGACGAGCGTCGAACGAGGAAGATCCTTTCCGAGCCGATCGACGGGCACGAGCAATGAATACGAAATTGTTGCCTCGCTGCAGGATACGAGGGACAGAGGATGCGGGCTGAAGGGCGAAACCTTTGGTCGTCTAAGCCGGTTGGATGAAGAATAGCGGCGTAATACATATTTCATCCATATTCATTCGGTGATACAGGGTTTACAGCAACGGCACAGGCGACGGCTGGTGGTGGCGGAAGGGCGCGTGAACCACGTTAAACTCTTCATAGGTGAAAGGTGGCTGATACACGTGGCACTGTCTCGTATGCGCGGAATGTCGAGCAGCGTGGAATCCAAGCCACGCTATTGAACATTGCGATGTCTCCACTGTCACCGGGTATATCGATTTCCGGGACGATCGCCGCGTCGTTCACGCGGCTACAGGGATTTCCTGCCTGTGATTTATTTCGCTATTATAACGACGCGACGCCGCGTGCTCGACATCGATGGTTATTAAACGCGTGCTCTTCAGCTTTCTCTTTTTTAGTTTTTCCATTCAAAAGCCGCCTAGCTCGGATAGCTACGTGTCGACCGTGGTTATGCGGTTTCGGTTTCTGTTTTCCGACTATTTCCCCGAGAACAGAATGTATGAAGTGGCCAGTACGATAGTGAAATTCGAGAGGTTTTATCAAATACGTATTTGTTACATTAGCAAGGCTTGAACTCTATGTTTGGAAATGATTAAATTCAACAGCGATTATGCGATACGACGAATGATTTTGTTAAAAAATATCGAAACGTATCGAACAGAAATTAAAAATGTCAAAATATTCCGTTTCCTCTGGAAAAAGAGAAATACGAGCAAGCGTCGTTTCTGTACGAATGCTTCGATCGCTAAGTATAAATCTTTTGGTGTTAATACCACGCAATAGGTCAATAACGACTAAACGGAATAAAAATGGAGAATTCTAATATATGAAAAGCGAAGTATATGAATACGTAACTTTCGAGTGACAGTAGCATCGTAGAATATTAAATTCTAGTCGACTCTTCGAATATAACAGAAAATGTACGGACACTGAATGCAACGGAAGCATCTCTTTTCCTCGCAACTGTGTTAAACAGAATCTCGCTAACAAACTTCATTGCAACGTTATTTACCATCCGGTTAGATACGAAGTTGCGACTGGTCTCCTCGAATATCTTCAGATAAGCGCGGCGGTCGTTTCGATAGGAACGCGCCCGCTTCGGACTAATTGCGAAACAACGTAAGTTTCCGGCAAAGCAAAAGCAGGACAGCCGCGCTTGAGTGAAACACAACGTTGAAAGTTATTATTCCAACGAGTGGCGCGTTCTCGTGGATCGTCCGACCATAAAAAACTAATTTACCCCGAAGAGATGGAGACGAAGAGGCAGGCAAATGAAGTAGAGAATTGACACGGCTGGAAGGCCATCTTGAATAGCTTGATTCTCCTAGGCTGTGTTCTCCGCGCCACGCTACCCGCCTATATCGTTTTAAAGACGTGCCACGAAATAAGTTTATAAGTAGCCTGTCGAGAATTTCGTCAGACGCCGCTCTCCTAAGTAGTTACCAGGTAGTTTGTACCGACAAAGTCAAGCTCCTCTCGACGTATAATATTATTATGTAAGTGCGGGAACGCTATACTTCGACCGATCTTTTCTATTCTTCTTCTCGATTTTAATTTTTAGACTCTCGCTTCTAATGTTATTATTTTTCTATCTGTTTCGTAATAACGAGAATCACGATCTTCGTGTACATTCATGCTCGTAATGACAGTAACTTATGGAAACTAGAATCGTAGAGAAAAGTCGTAATACAGTGATTGTTCGCGATATCCTTTCTAATGAAAACAGACGATAGCTTAACGTGGGAGACAAGCTTGGAAAGGTCGATCGATTAAGGCGATTAAGTTAGAGCGTGGACACGTAGTCGTTGGGAGAACTCTCGCGTAGATCGATAAGGATTTGCTGAAGCGCATCGGAAAGTTTTCGAACCTAAACTATGCATAGTGTACACCCTACGAAAGTCAACAACACTCGCAATGAATGCATTATAGTAAGCCGAAGAAAATTATTTAAAAACTTTCAATACAAAGTTCAGATTTTTTGACACGCAGAATTCTTCCTCTTTCTCCGTTCTTCTATCTACGAGTTTTTGTTCGTATAATGCAAGTTCACAGTCGCATAACTGGATTCGATCAACGGAAGTACGACGAATCCGATATCGACTAAAATCGCGTCAAGATAACCAGTTCTGTCGAATATAGGATGTTAAGAAAAAGTGAACGATATTTATAAAATTAAAACAGCAAAGTTCATATATAAAAATATCATTTGGGACTCATTTTTCAAGTTAGTTTCACGCTAGAAATACACCGATGAATCGACTGACGGATTTTTCTTTGCATTTCATCCACACTCTGTGCTTTTCGTTTCAGACGAAACGAATGAAAGTAGAATTGTTAGCTGCTATATTTAATTCCATTTGCCTAATTTCGTTCCCCTTCTTCGTTCTCTTGATGTCTTTCTTGACGACCTCTTTAACATCTTAAATATTGCTCCTTATATTTGTCTTTTTCCTTTTTGTATCTTTCGTTTCCCTCTTTTGTCTTAATATCTTTAAAAATCCTATAAGCGCGCAACGACAGTTTACGTATCGTGTACAGTTTGACGCAAGACACGAGGTGGCTTCGAAGTAAATAAAATCCTTCAGGCCGACAATGAGAGTTTGGCGAGTAGCCATTTGGCCGCGGTCGACTTTTATTTCAGACGTGAAAGTTTAAATGCCGCGTTCACCGTTCACCGTTAAACCACCATGGCTTCCTAGATTGACGTGTTTTTCGTGTTTAAAAGCGCACACGGCCGGAAGTAAAAGTATATTTGTTCGCTAGACATTGGACTGGCGATCGTAAATCACAGATTCGCTGGCTCCCATTATATCATGCGTATTTGCTGTTCTTCCTCAATGGAAATTGCACTGAACTTTTTTGTCTAGCAAGCCTTCGTAATCGCTTTAAAAATTTGTTCAAATCGAACAAATGACAATTACGAAAACGGTGTGTTCAATTCTGAATTCTTCAGAGCTCTGAATAATATGATAATTGTTGGTAGTTGCTTCGCTTTTCTTTATTTCTAAATAAATAAAAAAGACGCGATGACCCGATTCTTTTAACTTTCTTCTTCATTTGAATTCGTTATATCAAAGCTTCAGTGACTCTTCCTCTCGTACGAGGGTGGAAAATGGTTCCTAGCCACTGAATTAGGACTTAGGAATCTCACTTTTCTAGCGATAACGCTACAACGAATGGCAAAATGTTCTTCATTTATCCCAGAATATCCGAGTTGGTTTCTCTAGTTTAACAAAAAGTGTTTCAAATAAAAGCTGATTTATATGAAATGGAGAATTTACATGATTTCGATGATGACCGACTCGTACATCACCCCATAAGTGACGCATATATGCACAAAAATTGGAATCAATTTTGTTAAAAGCATCTGCATGTTTTTAACAATTATAAAAATTAAGATTCAGAATTTCGTCGAAACGAGGAGTCTGGTTAATTATTTCTCACACGGCGCGTTACGTGTCTTCTCGATGAAAGTAACGACGAAAACGAAACGCTTCTTCGCGCATCGACTACGACGGCGAGAGCAACGTTCCCCTGACTCGTTGTCGAATTTCTCGTTTTCGAGAAAAAAGATATAACGTCGCGCGTGAGCGAAGCTGTTGCAGTTGCGAGGGGTGGCGAAATTTGCTTCCACGTTTCGAGAGTGTGAGAGGGAGAAGAATTCACCTCGAGGGAATTCAAATATACGCTAAACTTACCCGTACCACCGCTCGCGACCACTCTCTTCCTCGCTGCCTCACCGTCTGATCCTGCGACCTTCTTGCCGCGACACGAACTACCGACTATTTACCTCCGTTGCTACGAGCGCCATGGCTTTTCCTGTAATTCTCAGGCTGAAGTATTTTCGGCACGATTCGTCGTCGCCGTTTTAAAAATAAGATCGAGTGGAAGTATAACGTGTGCGGGTTTCTGTCTGAAAGTCATTCTGTGGAAAATCCTAGTTTTTAACGCTAGCTGCGATATTAAATTGTTACTGTAATTAATTGATCGGTAATTGATTGGAAACGATTAATTTATTAGGCGGGGAAGATGAATTAACTCGTCGTTTGAATGTGCTACTGTAATATATTGTATGATATATCTATAATATAGTATTATACACTGAATAAACGATATACCGTAATAGTAGATGATAATATGATAATACGATGATTTTTTTCTTAAAGATTCCTATTTGTTTAGATGTAATTCTATTTCTGTAAAGAATAAATCATATTGTATATTTATATTCGCAAGCATTACGTCGTAACTGAAATTCATTTGTTTTTATATCCGAAGAACTTTCAGTTATACTATAAAGAATAGAAAGAGCTTATCGTAAGAAAATAGAGGATGAACACGGACGAAGGAAGAACGAAGGGAATGGCAGATCGATAATAAGAATATAGAATAACCAATTTACGTTACAACTCTTATTCGACTTTGTCAAAACCTATCAGGAGAGTCGCGTGCCTAAATCCAAGTAATAACTTCTATAATAACATATTAAATGTTCCTTTCCTTTCTCAACAACAGTGTGATTGTTTCCATCCACTTATTTCCTTCTATTCTTCGCTAATGCAATCAGGATACTAGAAAATACAGTGTGACGTCAATGGCAGACTTTGTGGCAATAAATATTTCCATTAGAGGTAAGAATTGTAAATTGAAGGGCTCGTGACTGGAAAGGTCAAACTCCTCTTCCCGGTATCATTAAAATGAACGATTGAGCGGTCTATCGTTTCGTGGCATCGAAAAGAGAAGGGTCGATGGAAAGGGTGAGTGGAGGGTTGCGGAAATATAAGCACTTTTACCTCGTGCCTGCCTCGTTTCTATATATATCTATCTATCTATCTATATATATACATACCTTTACTCAATATTGGTTGAATTATTGTGCCTGCCCGTACGAACTACTCGCGTGCTTCGTATCGAGGAATCAAGTTACAAGCTGCGCTTCCATTTTGTGCAATTCCGTTTGCATATAGACACGTTCCTTGATAACTGCCGCCATGTTCCGCAGGATTTACGATCCGCCCGGTAAATGTTGCCGGAGGCAGGGTTCATCAGGGGAATATGTGCTTACGTATAAACACGAATCTTAGAACAATTCTACTTCAGGAAGTAGTTTGCCGGAGCCAGCTCCCACGTTGTTCAGGAACCGTGTCCGATACAATTTTCGAATACAACGTTGCGATGGGTGTATAAGGTATTTTCTTTATCTCGTATTGTTTGATATACTTTCGACCGTAGTTTCTTCTGAAAGGGAATGTAAAGAATAAAAAGTCTGGAGATAAGGAGATCTTATCGGATCATCGAATTTTGTATATTCTATATTTCAAAATCGATTAATCTACAAGAAGTTCATAAATGTAGCTAACTGTAACTGCGTTCGAGCTTCAATTTACTATCGTCGAGGAATTTTTAATTCGACGCTCTATGGAATACCTTTTCACCGTTTGTTGCAACTTCCTTGCACATTCGATTTTCCAACTTTGCGGCAAAGGAAAGTTGAGAAGAAGACGGTTCGGGAAAAAGGTAGGGCAGAGGTAAAGAGAAGTGCATTCCGTCCAGGGACTTGGCAGTGGACTCGTCAATAAGGTTATCCAGTCGACTCGTGTCTTAAAAGTAGGAACGATCGATGCTAAAACCTATGAACTATACGTGGAAACCGATGACTAGAGCAGAAATTGAGAAAATGGGAACTGAGAGTGGAAAGAGTAAATGTCTTCACGTTTTTATCAGCACCTTATTTCGCCTTTACTTACGCTGCAACTATTTACTATATTTCGGTTTACTTTGTACTTAAGATCGCTTCTCCACTTGTATCGCTACGAATTTCTTTCATATACAGCATTTCGCTAAGTGCTTCGAATCGTTGAAAACTTCTGTTTGATTTTACTCTTTGAGTTTATGAAGATTAAATTCCGCGATAGTGGTATCTATTTATAATTTTAATTTTGATCGTTCAGAATAGAATTAACAAAAGAAATTTTTTTTTATCTGTAATGTAATTGATGTAAATTGATTTAATTGATGCATGTATTATTATGCGAGAATTTTAAAAGAGGGCACTTTAATGTAAAAGTACTAGGACGCTCTTTGTGAAGTTCAGTTCTTTTTTATCATGCATTTTCTTTCTGGAATATTACCCTTTAATCATTATAGCTATTTCTATGTGAACTGGATACAGTCGATAGATTGGCTGTCAGACAAAAGCGCGATCACTTGAAAGCTACGCTCTACTTCTAAGGCATGGCTACGCGTCTGTGCGTAGGATCGCAGAATTAATTTACGATCCGGTCTTCTTCTGAAATTGATTTTAAATACCAATAAAGAATAATTACTCGTAAAAATCTATTCTGTTAAATACAAAATACAAATCAAGTAAAAAGACTCAAATGCCTCGATCGGCAGAAGAAGAATGTTGAAAGCCTTTATAATTGATTAAAAATTGGTAACTAGTTTTGACAAGTTATGCACTTTCATTGACGGTAATTTGTTAAAGGAACTCAACCGTATATTACTCGAATAATCTAGATACAAGTGGAAGCAGCACGAATGAATAGAAATTTGTCTAAAACGAATCCTATGACACTGATATTTTCAACGAATCGATTATCCATTGAAATGATTAACTTCAGATCAACTTGAGTCAAGTCGAAAACAATCACGCGTATTCACGATACAATAATGATAATATCGTTAGCATTTATTTTCGAAACTGTGCTTTCAAATTTACAATAACCTAACAAAGGAAAGACGTTTTAAACGTCAGCGTCGAATCGTTGCTCGAAGATTCTTCTCAAGGTGCAATCGGTGTCTTGAATTCACCGACATCGAAATCACTTTGAAACAGTCACGTGGCACGCGAACTGCGTCAACATCAAATCAACACCACCCACGTCGGTTCTCGCAGCTAAGTTAATCTGTTCGAAGCTCTTCTCGCATACTGAACAGCCTCTTAGCGCGAACAGGGTGTTTTAGCAAAGTGCCTTCGCGGCAGCTACTTAGGTATGTAACGTGGCGTCTCAAGTTCGTGCACGTCTTTGACACCAACCGGTAGGAAATACTTTTGCCAGATCCTTCAGCCTGCATCGCCTTTTTCTGAGATAGGCGAAACAGAAGAAGCAAAGATTCGCCGGTAATTTAGCGTAATTGTTTTCGCGCCAATTATCTCGTGCATAGGAAACGTGTATGTGCGAAGACAGGTTTGTTAAATTTGTTAAAAATTGTTAGTTGCGTTATTCTGGAAAATATAGTCGGCAATTTCTGTTCAATTTTAGAGTATTCGCCTTTAGATACATTTTTTCTTAGAAATATAGGAAATGATATTTTAACGCCACGAAAAATGTATTAAATTTAATTCTTCGTTATTGGCAATCGTAGCGCTCAAGGCAGTTAGCTTGTTTGAAAAAGCTACTGAATAGGAATCATGGCTAATACCAGCGGGTGGTGCAATAATACGATAAAATATATATGTTCAGGTACGGTATCTGGAATAACAGTACAAATTCATATCCACAATGTACGCACGATTCGTGATAAACCGCAGGGTATGCTAGTCGTGATAAACTGGTCGCCATATCTACTGTGGAATATATGCATGTTTGCTTTCCTTTCGTCAACTTCGTCGTAATCAATTTTGTTTTAATAAATGCCGACAATAATTATTTTCAAGGAATTTCCAATGATTCTTTCCTCGTTGTTACCGAAAATTAAACAAAGAAATGAGAAATATTAGTTGCATTAGGTATATTATATATATAAATATATGAGAAATATGTGATATTATCGATGTATTATTATTAGTTTATTATTATTCTGTAAAAAATCGTGGAAACGTAGACAATGGACATCGATATTCCAAATAGTTATAAATAATTAATCTAACGGAAGTTTGAAGAATAAGA
Organism: Bombus difficillimus; assembly: GCA_014737525.1. Lineage (NCBI taxonomy): Eukaryota > Metazoa > Arthropoda > Insecta > Hymenoptera > Apidae > Bombus > Bombus difficillimus. The sequence goes on along the minus strand of JACXIT010000140.1, from coordinate 1,960,866 downwards.
GAATTTGCTATCCGAAAATTCGAGACTAGATAATTTTTAGAGAAAAATTCTCGAAAATTTTTAAAATTAAACCTTTAAAACCCAATAACTATTCGCATAATGTTGTCTCTTTGCAACGGAAAGAAACGCTGAGAGATCGAAGAATAAAAATTGATAGAGAAGAGCATTAAAGAATCTAAGTGATATCCCTCTTTGAATTAAATGTAAATGTTTGAAACGATGAATAGAGACGAAACGAATGATAGAACAATACTTGAATGATTTGAACAAAAAAATATTAAAAGTATTTCGCTAAACGGGACATTCTATGTCGCTAATTCATTTTTTATTCTCTTCACTGGAATTTAACGAATAGATAATTGTATCATTAAATTTCTAAAAAAATAAATTTCGGTATCCGGCGATTTTATAAATTGAGATGTAAAATGTATGCCGTTATAGAAAATATTATAAAAATGAAACGAAAGGAAACGATAAGTTCAGAACAAAACGTACCATATTTTTAATTCATCTACGCGATTGCTTAATTATTGTTTGATTATTGGTATTACATTATTATAAAGTGTATATATTTTAAAATTAATATTCTACCAGTAGAATAACGTATCCATTTACCAGTAAACTGGCGGTGTTCGTAAGATAAACGCGGTATATCACTCTAGTTTCTACTACGAAATGACTACATTAAAACTAACGAAGATACATACAACTTTCCTCGTCGCGAACTTCATGAACTTCGTAAACTCCGTGATAACAATTTGTTGTTTCACGATGAATAATGTAAACTTTCAACGTCACGCGTTTGTCAATGGTCGAGAACATGATTTCCGCAGAATATTGAGCAAAAAGTTCTCGGTCTGAGATTTTCGCGCTACGTCGCGGTAAGAAACATCGTGATCAATCCAAGTCGTGATTGATAGAGAAAAGTAGAAATCTGGAGACAGAGACGTCAATGATCTGTAGCTACGAAGCTGTATAGAAACGGTTAAGATCGATCGTGATGGATCGAGGCATGAAAAAGTTGTAAAACTGCTCACGCCATCAGGAAATCGTGTACGATAAAAGTTCGAACTTTACTTTAACATAATATCGCGTTTTTCATTACATATCTTTTGATATTACGATATTTTAGCCTTTCTCTTTATTATTCCTTTTTTCTCAATTCACATTTGTTTCGATCGACTAAATTAATTACTGTTAAAATCTTTTTATTTTTTCGATTATCCCACCATCACCTTTCGGTACGTATCGAATAATCGAGTAAACCAGGTATTTCGTTGCAGTAAGATCTCACACTCGACAACATCATCGTTGAAGCAAAAACTCTGAAACAAAAGAACCAAAGTAAACAAGAATTCTATCCATCTACGGAGGATCAAACGCCTACACCATTAATCAGCATGGGCTGTAAATTTTTCTGAATGACGAAAGCTAAAGGTCTATCGTGATTTACGCAAGTAATATATTATATGAATAATTGAGAAAGCACGGTTGAATAGAGATTATCTTCTGCTGAATGCCGAAGCTGTTACCGGCGAAAGTACAGACAGCGTGATGTCGTTCTGAATAATCTTTTCATTATTCAGGTAAATCTAGATCATAAAATTCGTGGAATTCTCTATGCAGCTACGCGTACGTAATGAGACACGAAAGATCTGATACGCGCATCGTGAGATACGATTTCTAGAAAACGAAACATAAAAAGTAACGTGTTTCGTGTTCGCGCCGATTTGAAAACTGCTTTTCTACGGCTTGCTATACATTTAAATATATGATTTGAGCGTGCTATCGGCCTGTATCGCGGTCTTTTTGTACGATTAAGGGACAGAGCACGTCAAAATGTGCTTTCGCGTTTAGCGCCGCAGATAAGGGTTAATTGGACAAGATTACGCTTAATCGATAGATCGTGCGATTTGGTTGACAGCAATGCGCGTTACGACCTCTGAAGCGAATCGATAGCTTTGCCCGGTTTTTTCGATAAAAATTCGCAATATCATCATAGGCACGTTCGAGGTCTCTTTCACAAATATACTGTACATTAAACGTATGGATTTACGTGTCTTCGTTTTCCAAGAATTTAAATAACGCTTCGGTTTGCAATAGGAATGAGAATTTACCAAGGTTATTTCTACCTAATTGTTAAAGTACAGAAAGGATTTTGAGAGAGCAACAAGTTAAAGTTTATTTACAAATTATCTAAATTTAGCTCTACGTGTAGATTACTCTCTGAAGGACTCGACAGCATACTCGCTTGCTCGTTTGTTAGCTTCTGATCACTTCTAATCGCCTGTAATCGCTTTTGTCTCAACTGAGACCTGGACGTCCTTCGATGCTCGCATACACTTTAGGAAGGGGATGCATACACGCGCTGCTCGCTCTTTGCTCTCTCACTCTCATACGTACAATATAAATGTGCTATCTATTTAACACTAATAAATTATATCGGTATATCGGTCTGTCGCATAAATTTTGATACTTTAGTCGATTTGGAAAATTGGCGTATGAATGCAGAATGCGACTTAATTTGTCTTTTTACCACCTCCTTATTACGATAAAGGTACACGATGTGGCGATTAAAACAGTGTCAAGGATCTTCCAAGGTGGTTGCTTCGCTTCGTATTACTTTAGGATTTACCGAACACTAAGAACTTCAAGTTCCTGAAATTTTGATCGGAATTCAAACAGAATCGGAACAGGTCTTCCGCGGGAAGAGTTAATACGCTCTGCAGTTTGTGAAAAATTCAATTCCACGGAAGGGGGTCCGAAGATCGAAATCCAGTCTGAACGCTCCATATATCACCGTTTCGATTTTGAAAGCGAGTCCGCAAGATCGCACGCAAAAAACGATTTTCAACAGGAAACGCGTCACCGCCATTATATTCGATGAAAGGTAGGAAAGTGGAGGATTTTCGAGGATTCGGGGATTGGTGGACGCTTGTGTTCCTTCAACGAGGCCTTTGTCAACGAGTAGGCCGAAACGGGTTACGAATGATTGGTTGAACAGGAGCTGGAAAGCATTTACGAAGGATCAAAAACGCGGCCATGTCAACCCGTGACAATGCAGTCGCCAAATAAACTGCCGCATCTCCAAAACAATTTTTTATACGGCAACGATGCCCGTTATCGTTCCAATAGCCGTTATATGTAGGGAGAGGCTTCTGGATCCTGTAAAAAATATAGGTACAGGCCGACCTGGAGTGCCATTCGGTTGTCAATGACGCGTTACCTGAACTTTCATCGATAGATTCATATTTTTTAATGTGATCGATCCCGTCTACGTGTCAGATATTTATTTGTTGTTTCGTTTGATTAATACATATGATTTTTCAACGATATAGATCGAGGTAGGTATGATATTGCACAGATTCTACCATTACATGAATTGTATAAGCCCCTTAAAAGTCAAACTGATCAATTTCATTTTTTGTGAATTTCTCAATTTCACTGCTCAAGTATATCATCGATGTTTGATCGTCGGAACAGAAAATAGCTTGCTGTCGCGTATATGCGACATCGAACGTGAGATAAATTCACAAAACATCGACTTAATCCAATACGTGAAACTACATTAACGCAAAAACGTTGTTCCTGTCTAATCCAAAGCAAATTCAAGCCATCTCTCGTCGCATCGATAATATTCGATTATTCAGTTATCCTCCAAATGGAAGATAACACTTAGATATAAGTATTCTTCGATCGCCATCGACGATGAATGGAATTGAGCTAACAACGAGGAATGGAACGCGTTAATTCATCAGCTTAATTCCTATCACGGATCAAGGTTGCTGGTGTTCGATCGCCAGACAATAACGGTAACACGTCGAACGAATTTGGGACTCCGATTGACTCGCAGCCTTGAAATACGAAATCGAATTTGCATTTCTGGAATTCCCCTCGATTCAAGCTACGAGCAAAATTTATCGAGGTAGCCGGTCGACGGTGATTCGGTGAATTCACGCGTTTCCCGAAGATTGAACCAGGTCAGGTTTGAGAGACGTGGGATCATCGTTAAATCGTATCGTTATAAATGGAGATTCACGGATCATTAATATTACCTTATAGCCGTCGTGTGTACATAGCACGACAGGCTGGATCGATTAATTGGCTAATTATTCGGATTCCCGCATTAATAGCGTAACTACCTGGGTCGATGTATGTTACATATATTACATATACTATATATATATACATACACTCGCGTATGTGCGATAATTTTTCGCTAAAATTCAGTAGAAACATTGTAGCGTTAACTGTTTCGTTAATAGTTGTTGCTATTAATAAATGAATTAAACGCGATTAGACACATTTTCAAACGGATATTAACAAAGCAATCGTATATTTGAAGCTACAAAATTCTTAATTTGGAATTAAATATATCCTCTTAAACATTTTAAAAATATTAATGGCTACAATATAAATTTCGTCGTTGATTATTTACGAAATGAAGTATCATCGTTCGTTCACCTATTTTTAAAAGGTTTTTATCTTTCTATTTTATTCGTGCTTAATTTCTATCTACATAGTTAATGAACATTTTTCTAACTTTGTACCATATATGTTATATAACGTTTATGTACAGAGGAAAGAAATTCTGTATCATCAAAATTGAAACGACATAAATAAAAGGTATTTTATTTTGTATCAAAGAGATTGATCATTTAAATACATTTGCGAAGCTAGCTACCAGCCATCCTTTAAATTCATACTGCACATTCTCATCGCACAATTCCTATGATTCATAGCCCACTTTCCAAACAACAACGAAAAACAGCAAAAGTTGTTAATGTCTTTACGATTGTGAAATTCTGTATCATCAAAATTGAAACGACATAAATAGAAGGTATTTCATTTTGTATCGAAGAGAGATTGATAATTTATGGACGGCAGGTACGACTTTTAAAATCTTTACGCAAATTAAGTACATTTGCGAAGCTTGCCACCAGCCATCCTTTAAATTCATACAGCACGTTCTCATCGCACAATTCCTATGATTCATAGCCCACTTTCCAAACAACAACGAAAAACAGCAAAAGTTGTTAATGTCTTTACGATTGTGAAATTCTGTATCATCAAAATTGAAACGACATAAATAAAAGGTATTTTATTTTGTATCAAAGAGAGATTGATAATTTATGGACGGCAGGTACGACTTTTAAAATCTTTACGCAAATTAAATACATTTGCGAAGCTAGCTACCAGCCATCCTTTAAATTCATACAGCACGTTCTCATCGCGCAATTCCTATGATTCATAGCCCACTTTCCAAACAACAACGAAAAACAGCAAAAGTTGTTAATGTCTTTACGATTGTGAAATATTTCATACCGAGAATTCCGGTTTTGAAATAAAAATGACGTCGAAAAATCTCTCTCCGATAGACATATACAAATCCATCGAACGCATCGATTTTTGATTTGCTTTTTTAGCGAAATAAATCGAAGCTTTTTCCGAAAATCTATATAACGTAGTCGCGTTAGATTTCAAACAAAATGTTCGTTTTCACGAAGTAGTGTCGGCCAACTAGCATACTCGTACTATACATTTAGATGTTGGAGCGCGTTCCCGTCCAAGCCACCAAAACCGGACGAATTTACATTTTCGCCGTATTGCACGGAAAATGAGTGCCTCGTAACGAACTGTTTAGCTCGCAAATTATACGCAACATGGGGTGCGCCGCGAGTGTTTACGTACACACGCCGCGTTTCTAGCCGCATGTTCGCGTTTTCAGCCTGAATTATGCGTCGTTTCGTTATCAATTACGCTTCACCGCCATGCCTCGAAATATAATACCTGTCAAATACGGAAAACAACGTCGAATGATCGTGTCCAATGATCTATCCTAACAAGTTATCGTCCCTGCACTGTTATGCTGTTCGTGAGTTCAGTCCAATCGAATTTATTTGGAGTTAAAATGATTCGAATCTTATTTCTCTGATCAATTTATACTGCATTTTCAGCTTGAAATATATTTTGAAAAATAGTTATTTATATTTCACAAAAACAGGTCTTTTATTGCTTTGCTTTTATAGTAAACTGTTTTCTCTTAGCTGTTGACGACATTCGTATTACGATATTAGAGATATATTAAGTGCAGACGATGTTATTAGGTTGTCCGAAAAGTTTCTTTCGTTCCATAAGGCGATAATAGACGAACAACAATTTCTGTTTTATATTATTTTATTGAATTAGATGTGATCCATTTCGTTCTATTCGTATTATTATATTCGCGCGTAATTCAATAAACTAATATAAAACAAGAAACATTGTGCGTCTATTATTTTCTGATAAAACGAAAGAAACATTTCGGACAACCTAATATATAGCACAGTCGGAAATTGAAGCATCAAATATCGATAACGTCGTGCTTTCATAATTCTCAGATTCTTAAATAGACTAATTTCATACGTATCCGAGAGATTTATATTCTTCATGTTCATTCTCGACGCAAACTCTTGGAAACGTCAGAAACAAGGTTCACAGTGTTTCATGTTTATATTATATGGCTCCAAACTGGGCTTAAGGTCATCATGTCTTCAAAACTGCTTTGAAATATTCTCAAAATAAAAAAAAACTGTAAAAAGAATGCAAGTTTTATCCTTTAACAGATTTTGTGAAAGCATTATATGATACTATGTTATTTCCACCTTTCTCTTATTTGTTATGTTATCATACATCTAACTATCTTCTTATTTAATAATACTAGTAAATCTATTCATAAAATTACAAGTCATATTAGATCTGATTTATGGCACTGATTTATAGTATCACTAGTGTCAGGGCAGAAACATGGGTCAGGCATGGAAACGTGGAATCGATTTATGGATACGCAGAATTTTTAGTAAAAAATTGAGATCAACCGATGTGTGGTTGGATAGCTACATAAGTCCCGAGAGATAAGTAAAGGTGGAGAAAATATAGAGATTCATATAACAATCTAAATGAAACTTAGAAATTATATAAATTTCGATATAGTTTTACCCACAGATGGAAGCGTTCTCTTAATTAGAAATGCCTAGTCGATACGTAAGTCTTTGATAGCGTAGTAAATGTTATTTAAAGGTTGATCAAAGGTCCCTATTAAAGAGAATTTCTCAGTGTTTAAGTTACGATTCTGTCGGATTAGAAACTGAATTCGAGCAGAGTTAGGATTCTGTGAGCACGAAGACTGAATCCAGGATCTCTAGTCCTTACCATTTTATATGTATATTCTATATTTATATGTCGAGTTCTCATTGGGGTTAGAGGTGTTTAATCGACCATTCGCGGAGAGACGCGATCGCGAGAAAGCACGTCAACGGGAGTCGTAAATTCCCGTTACGATTAGATAATCGACGCCACGAAATGATCGATCCCCTATTTCGGTTAGGATAATAAGGGTGGTTCGATTGGGTTTACACTGAATTAATATTTATTCCAACAACTTTGTAAAGACGATAGTTACGCTGGTGCGTATGTACAAGTTAAGTAAGTGATTGGTTTAAGGGTAGAGACCCGGTACAGACATGTTGACTATTCTAACGGTGAAAAATAAGTGAGATTCAGTGACGATGCTGTGTCGGAGGAAAGCTAGTGATGGGTGTGTCTAGCACACGGGACCATCGGATTTGTTGATGACAATTTTGGTTAGGAAAGTGAGGGCAGTAGACATTGCTTGCAATTGGATATTAAGAAGGTTTGTGGGTTAAGAAGGGTGCGGATCGTCACCGAGAGAGGGAGAGAGAGAGAGTGAGTGGTAAAAATGGGACGCATCGTACGTGAGAAAACTGACCTTTCAAATATTTAACCGTGGTAAACAATAGCTGTTAGAAAACGCTTCAGTAAACGGATCTTTGGTCGGTTTAAAGGACCTTAGCTAGAAATTGCTGAGATTTATGGGGTCCTTAAGAATATTGAGGGTACGCAGTAAGGATGTGCGGACATATGGCTACCATCTTGCCCGCGATGTGTAGCCCGGTCTAGGTCGAGTGTCGCCGACGTAACAAGGGGAGTGTAACGAATCTTTACTTGGATTAGCCATTGTTGTTATATAATATGGATGATATTTACTGCTACAAATATGATTAGTGGCGATTAGATACTCGAGATGCTAATGACAATGATCTTAGGTTCAACAACGAGTCTACGGTCAGCGGGATAGTAAATGCGTTTTCTTCCAAAGTCTAAGTCGAACTGAACTTACTGGTCCACAATTCAAGTGTAACTCAACTTGTCCACAGTACAAGTAGAACTCAACTGACTCCAAAATCCAAGTGGAACTGCCTCATATACTCTTCTCCGTACCTCTCTGTACCCCTCGGGGCAACTATACTTTTAAGGAGAAGTATACAATTACCCCGTACCTCTGTTAGGTAAAAACGTTCATCCCGCGACCGTGGTTACGTTTAGCGACCCGTTGTGTCACTTCGAACCCAAGCCCATTGTCATAAATGTCGGCACACATAATCGGATCAAATCATAAACAACTACTTCCAAGTTTTATTATTTAGGTACAGCTATGATGAAAAATCTAGACTAAAGTATTGGGGGTCTTCCTAAAAATTCCAAAAGGAAGGCCCCGATGTCCTTTCATCTCCGACATATACATATGTAAACTCCCTGGAGTTCAAATGTGATAGGAACTCTCTCTGTTTACGGACAACACGACTTTCTTTTGTTTTACGGACAACCATTTTGAGAGGCACGCATTTGCCAAACGGACGGACAGAGAGCAATATCAGAGATAGACAAGATCACAGAAGAAAGAATAATTATTAAAAACATTGAAGATTGACGGAGAGAGATCGGTAGCTCAGGACGTTGAAAATCGATTCTCGATTTTCAGGTAGACATTGCACAGAACTTGTTATTTATTGTTTATTGTTATAGATTAGTATTAATTGTTGTTTACTCCTGTATGGTATTTCATTTAAGTATTTTCACAATAAACTCGATTTTCAGACTTTAGAATCGATCACCTGAATTACCCCGAGATTTACTATATTACATATATATACATTAATATATATTAATATACTAATATATTATATATATTAATATTTACATATATACATACGAACACATAATTGATAAAAGTCCAATAAAAGTAATTAATGAGGTAAAATAATACCTTTTATCGGTGTGCTAAGCTACGCACTCATATGATCTACCAGAATTACATAAGTCAACCCTTTTCGGAGTGTGCATTAACCTAAATACCGCGTGTTTCGTCTCCGTGGAGGATTCGTAACAATAGCACCTGAATTATGGCAATAACGCAGGGAAGAAGACAATGCCATGTAAAAGGCTTATTGTGTGAATGGCACAACTCACAGAGATAAAACTTTGTTCTAGATTCTTCTATTAAAAGTAAATACAGTAGATCTTCCTGAACATCTGGACCTTCGATATACGAATATTCTACTATTTCAACGTTCTATTGCTCGAACAGAATGTTCGACAGCACGGAAAGAACGTAACTCTACAGAATTGCTCGTGTGAAAAAATGTATGTAATTCAGTAGTCAAGAAAGTATAGAATTCTTAAGTGTCGAAACAGGCTGACAATTTCCTTGATCCGTAACTGAATAAATAAAATTTCGTATAGGAAAATTGACAACTCTGTTATTCAAAAATTCCATTATCCGGACATTTTTGTATATATATGAAAGACTGCATTGTATTCGCTACGATAAATGTTACGCTCAGTATAGAAAAAAACCAATATAACATCTGTAATCTCGTTCTACATTGAACTTTGTTCGACATTCAAAATTTTAGTATCCAAGCAACGCTCAAATTTTCAAACAGATAAAATGCGATTGCCCTCAGAAACAAATGTATTTTAACTTTCCATTGGTTAACGATTGCAAAACATTCGACAAAAAAATAAAATGCTTTTTCCGATACAACAAAAATTCTGTATTCCATGCACGCGTTCTAAATTCCACATAAATCGCATTTATTATCGATAGAAAATAGGAATGACGAGTACCTAGAGAATGAGAAGCGTTTAAAGAAATTCGTTGTCGTTCATCGGTAAAAGTCAAACGGATGACTTTTCGTTCGTATGCGTAACTCGTCATCGAGCTCTTATCGTGACTTTATTCGCGTCTCATTAATGGTATTCGGTAACAAATAAAATTCTCAAGCTCTCCATTCGTGACGAGTGTCAAAACACGTGAAACGTTTAATGAACACCAGTGAAATATATACGTTTTGCAACAAACGTTAACCTAATGCCTGAGAGAGAATGGAACAGCATTCTCGTTTTTAAAGAACGTATGCGAATGTATATACGAAAATTTCTACACGAGCAGTGTGATCTGGTTATTAACAATAAACAAATAAACTTCTAGAACAAGAATTTTACGTATCTTGTCTTACGATCTTTTTTAATTTTATTATTTTGTTGGAGGATTATATTGTTGGAGCTAATGGGAGTAAGCATCGTTTGTATCATTAGATCATCGGAGTAATATATTTGTTTTTGGAGTACATTAATTTTTGTATTTTTCAACGAAATAGAGACTGTTCATGGTACCTACACATACCTATGTTTAACACACAAAATCATATATTCTTATTAATGTGGTAATTTTATCATACCTTTAACATTCAGACATTTCATGTATACATTTATAATTCTACCGTAAAAAATTCCATTGCATCTCTAACGCTCCAACAATTTAATATTTACTTACATAGAGTTATAGATTTCTTTTCGTTATGTAATAGCCTATCATCGGTAACCATTCGTCGTAATAAAATATGCAGATGGAACTTTCAGTTATTTAGAACACGTTTTACGTTCTCCAGGCGTTCCTCGCGCGTGTCGCGCTGCTTTTTCGTATGCCACTGCCATTATTGCTACGATTCTTCCGCGCCATTTCTCCATTACAGCTGTTGGTTCGCGTCGAATACACGGCACAAGCATTTTCTCCTCGATGCCAGGCTCACATATATTTTACATGGAAAATTCATTACAGGAACAGTTCGTTGATCAGCGATGGATAGAATATTGGCAGGCACTTCCTCGCACCAACGATTCCAAAATTACATCGTACATAACACAGGACTTTCTATGTGCTCTGAAATAGATGAAATGAAACGTATGCAACGCTATAAATATAGAACTACCAAAGTGATGAAAATGGCTAATTCGTCATTTGTCACAGAAATTGCGTGGATTCACAGGAGTGTACTTTTGGGGATTTGATTGACTTTTAATAAGATACAAACACGCATTTTGAAGTATGAACAGAACATAATAAGCAGTTTTTAAATTCAACACGCTGTTATTCAAATTGATATTACTTTCATTTAGTTCGAGATTAGATATGTATTATTATTATTATTATTATATGTATATGTATTTCACACACTATCGAATATTTCGAAAATATTGACCGTCATGGTGTTAGATACAGTACTCTTATTTATATTTCTATTTGTATCTTCTTTTCTTTCTTGAAATTATACACGGATTATTGAATGTCAAATATATAGGAAATTAGTGATAAGTAATTGCGTACGTAACGATCTGTGGAATTAAATGTAGCGTAATTGTGGCAGTCTTTTTGCGAATAAAATTATTCACGATTCAGTTGTTCGAAGTATTGAAGAGAATGATTAAACAATTTCTAATTCAAAATATTCGTACAATTTAACAATTGTTGTGACATTTTACATTTCTGCTGTGTATAAGTAATAAATTCAGTCTGGTTAAAACGATACATGAATATAAAATGTAGAGAACCTTTGCACATATACAGAATGTTCCAAGTTCTTCCTGTCAAATATTGCTCATATGTTCTTTGGTGTTAACGATGAATATTTGGGAATAATATTTTTTTAATAACTTTGTAAGAAATCTTCGAACGGTTTACCTTTATGCGACACTTTTGTTTTATTTATCCCCATAGAACATCCTTATTACGTTTGATCGAATCAAGTTTCAGGCTCCGTAATATTTCTGTTTTACTCGCGATATTTATAGGAATCTCTCAAAAATATTCATCAAAATTTTCAGAAAGAATCGCTCGTCAAATAATGTTGATCGAATACGCGAGTTCACCCTCGACTCGTTTTCCATTAATTTCCAAACGCTTGATCGAACAGGATTCGAGGATTTTCGAGAGTTGGAAGCAAAAAAATGCGGTAAATCCGTGCTAGGCAGCTCGCATGCACGCATAATGAATGTCTTGCACCTCGTTTTCATAGGCGTTTAAACGCGCTCGTTCCAGCTGACTGTGATTTGCACGACCTTGGGCAAATACTACAGACGTATCGGCAGCCGAATATTATTTGCAGCCTGACAGGCTGACGTTACACGTGCACGTGCCTGGATTATGCCCAGCTGGAGTGCCGCCACTGCGGATGATATAATGCCGATGATTAATTACATCGGTGGAAGTACCGGCAAAAATAATGGGCGAGACATGTGGACAACGAAACGGGGGATTTGCTAGAACGTGACACGTAGTGTTGCATTTCTAATGTTGCATCCTATGTTCGCGATTTTAACGAAAAATAGATATTAACGATTATTATTAAATATATTTTTCTAATAAGAGTAAGATAGAGAGACTTGAGCAACTAAAAGACTCGACCGAATTCTATTTAATAATCAATGTTAACGATATTTGGAACATCTGTTTATTTAGTAGTTTGTGTATCGCTGAATTGCGTGCATTTAATGATATCACGCGTTTCGATCTGCACGCGTATGTAAAAGGAAAAAAAAAAATGGGCAGTTCGCGTTCTGAATTTCGTCTCCTTAGTTACCTTAATTTGTTATTATTATGATATTAGTTACGTGTCCCATTAAGCAACAACCAGTGAGCTATACAAATCACATACACAAAGAAATTGTCGCTGATTTATGAAATATCTGACACTTTCATGCAATGCTATAAATAGTTTAATATCTGTATACTTCACAAAATTGTAAAATCTGGTTGGAGGATGAATTAATGGCAGAAAAATTTTAAATAAATTCATAGAATTTCAAATGATGTGTTATGTTGATTTACTGTTTATTACTAGTTATGACAGTATTTAAATATATGTATAACATTTTTAAGAAGATACTCGAAAAATATATGTATATGAATAATACATATAATATTTTTGTTGACGTTATTAGATGTGTGAACAGAGGAACGCGTGGATAAATTGTAAAGTAGAAAATATATTTTATATAATTTTAAGGAATATAATTTTAGCTGGTCCAAATCGGTACGCTAGCAGTGTTACCCTATGACTGAAACCCCTGAAGCCATCATCGCCTATCTATGTACTGTTTATGGTCTGCCTTCGTCCCAGTCTATACGCTGTCGATGGCTTCGGTGCTTGAGAAAACTGAAAAGACCAGATGTAGAGTTTTCTTAGAAGTGGTGACCACTTCAACAATTTTTAATAATATCATTTAACTTGATTAAAAATAATTCAATTGACAATACGCAAAATCTTACAATTGGTTTAAATTATCATCATCAAAGAGTCTCAAGCTAGAACGCTTTGTGTATGAGACATGTCTTACGAGTACAGTCTCTCCAGGCAGTGCAACACTCTAAATACCAAACGTTTCGTCTTCGTGAAGGGTTCATTCGTAACGTATCTAATTAATTTATACAAGCAAAACAAATCACGAACGTTAACGTGAACGTTTGTCTATTTCGTTGGAAGTTTACCTTCAGAGATGGAATGAGTCACAAACATCAAAACCCTTGGTTTACAAACTGTTCCGTTCGCAACATTGTGCAATTACGTCGTACGTGCATCGGTTAGATACAATTTCTTGCCACGACGTGCAAGAATATTAGCCGCAAACAAATCTTCCGGCATGGTGTGTGTCTTTGGATAACGAGTCTGATGTACGGAATTAATATCCCTATGATACGGCGCAACATATTACCAGAGTGGCATATTGTCGCGATAAACAGACGAAATTGCCACTTTAAACTTGAACGAAGAAATTTGCTGTCCGAATAGATAAGAAGATTAATCGTTCTAGGAGATGGATCTTGTAAACAAATATCGGAATTTAAGTTATATCCTGTCGAGAGTAAACGATTGCTAGAATATTAAATAGTTAATAGTATAATTATCTCTTAATCGATCTTGCAATAATTAATTCTTCTCTATTATTTTATTATTGAAAACGTATTGTTCACACAGTCGGTATCAATTATGCATACATGGCACTCCATTTCATTAAATCATATTAAAATACAGTTGGCCTTTGCATCTCCTCTATGCAATATTATGTAACTCCATTTAGTCATCATTAAGTTACTATGAATTTAAGTAAGATTGATCTGACGCAACTCTACCTTTTCCTATGGTAAAAAATGAATATATTATTCGGGAGACCTGTTTTCCAGTATTTCCATCTTCCTTGTCGGTGACAGCTATTTTCCAAGAATACACGTAATAAATGTAAATATATCGTATATGTAAAATATCTCTCGCACCACGATTCCTTCGATAACCGGAAACATATTCATTTACAGATTAAAGCGTGCAATTCTGTTTCAAGTCGCCCGATTTCTGCGGAAACCCGTTCGCAGTGAAAGAGGTCGATATAAGAAAAATTTCGATGTACGATGAGACTATATATACTTGGTTAGTGAAATAAGTCGATTGAAAGCAACTCGGGTAAACGCATATTCCTCGATAAACTTGACATAGGTTCAAGCCGTGCGTTGAAATGAAATTTCCCTTGCAAAAGGATAATTTTTATTTTCTGTGAGAACCATCGTGAAACAATGGACCGTTTCTCGATGCAGTTTTCCATGGTTCAATTAGAGGTCCGTCGTTCGAAGTTGCCGATAAAGTTGGAAGTTACACAGATTCGACTGTGCCCGTAACGAGTACGGCGCAGATGTTACCAATTTCCGTTCCGATGAGCGCGCTGAATCCTTGTTTCTCGAGAAGGCACGATCTCACGAACGCTATGCTATATGAGGGTGTACCATGCTGATACACTTTATGGCGCGTTACCCTAACATCTATACCTATAAATGTCAAGTTTGTCAAACAACGTCCAGTTTGCATTTGAAATGCTTTTCCGATAGCTGACGCGATTTTTGATAAAACATATTATTATATTGTTACGATAATCGTATGGAAGCGATACGATTACGATAATCGAAAGTTAAGATTACTCATAATCGATAAAACGAAAATATTTCCAATTTACAATAAATAAGAGAAAAGCCCGAAGACCAAAATGTTCTTAAATCAAATCACCGAATCGTACAATAGAACGTCTAATTCCCATCTCTTGACGTTGGAACAGTGGAAAGGCGAGAATGTCAGGCATATTCCTCGGCACATTAAGATTCCACCCCCTTCCCCACGGATTCTATTACGCGTGATGTTGCCGCGACCGCTATTGGGTAATTGTACCGGTGTAAATAGCAAGCAAAGGCAATCAATGGACAATTCAACGAATGGTACCGGCGGCGCATCGACACACGACGTCACCACCGCAGCTATCTGTCGACCTACCAATTCCATCACGCTCAACCAACGACTCGTTGTCGCATACGTTGCGAGTATTTCATTCGGCGGTCAGCTCGGCTAGACACCCACTCTCTTCCTCTCTTCTCGATGTTCTCCTATCTCCCTTCACCTATCCACGAAAAGCGCAGGTAATTGTACACACCCTGGTTACCGTGTGAATGTCCCTAGTGTAACTACACCAAGCGACGCGCGCTTGTGTTATCAATACGACGTTATCACTGTTATCCGACACACGCACCTGCGCCCTCCATGTCTCCTATACCGTGGAGAATTCTCTTTACACGCTGCAACGTTGTTTTATTCTTTGTTGTTCTATATTCTTCGTCGTTCCAACGATCTACACATTTGTCGTTTCTGCTTTTCTTCGGTCTTACGTATTATTTGAAAAGTGTCGCGAAGTGTAATTTCCTGTTAAGTGAAAACAGATGGAATATTCGATCGGAGGATGCAGTTTGTCAGTCTGGTGATCGATGATGTAATTTGTAGACGCGACTGGAGAATGGAATCACGCGAGAGAAATTTCTGCAGGAAGATATTGGTTGTCGATTATTTTTATTATGTAGGATTTTTTTCATTTTGAGATGATTTTTCGATGGTATTTAATACATATATTTGGTAGTTCTATCGTGTAGCAGCTGAGATACTACTGTTAGTGAAAAATAAGACGGAGGAAGATCCAATTTCTGATAACAAATACTGATAGAAACGTGATTAATAAATTCATTCTGCTTAATATAGATCTAGGATGAAATGGAATAATAATGTTTTAGTGGTTACAAATAATTTGTTATAAATGCTTTTTGTTTTCTAGTTTAGATATAGTCCCATCAATTTTTTTATTTTTGATCAAGACTTTTCTATCTACCTCTTCCACTGTTTTCTATATCCTTCTCCTGTTTTTCTCTTATCCTCTTCTAATTATGCTCCGGATGGATTGGCTTAATTAATTGGCTAGAAAATGTACCAGGGACTTTCCAAAAATGATTATAAAACAATTAAGTATAATTCGTAGAAAAGTCTGACTACGATTGTCCGTATCCCCTTTCTCATAATTCCTCTTCTACTTGTATTTTCTTTCAATTTAATGATTTTAATTTCGTGGACGCGTCTATTCTTAAAAATAAATACTACTAAATCATCATCAATTAACGCTAACAAGCACTAAGATCAATTTAGACTGAACCAATTGAAACCAAGTGCCCTAATACTGCTATTGAAAAACGTTGAATCAGCACCAGTCTGAGTATTCATTTCATTCAATTAATCGTACGTGAAATTCGAATTACTGTATCATGCAGGTTACGCCAGCTAAACGGACAGAACGAAGCTATTTCGCCTCTGTATCGTATTTATCTAAACACGTTCATCGGGCGCGCAGTCCGAAATGGTAACACAGGTGTTGCCGGCCTTATAAACAGGCAATGCGTGTTCGTGTGTATGAAATTCCTTCCTCCGGCTGTTCTCTTTCCAGTTCTGGTTAAAGCGTGCGCCGAATGGAAAGATACAGCATCTACGGTACATGTGGTAATGGAGAAGTCGAATTATCGCACACTAGCACGCCGAATGGATTTCCAATCTGAAAGCAGGCTTGCGCACGGATTTGCCGCGTAATTTTAAGCGGCAAATGAATTTGAAAAGGCCGGTGCTAGGCGGAATACGATTCGCACAGAACGACAGAATCCTTTCTGATGTTCTCAAAAACTGTTCGAGCTATTTCTCCATCGTACCAACTATTCTCAACCCCTTGGAAACCTGCATCAACTCCTACCACTGGCCTCGCGTTGGAATATTTTCTCTTTCGCCGAGACCGTTTCGCTGGCGGCGCGAAATTAAATTTTCGTCCCTTCGTCGATATTAGCGAAAAATCGATTCTAGCCAGAGAAGCTGTGTGCCGCGTGCAAGAGCCATCGTTTGAATAACGCCCAACGCGAACGTGATTGTAAATTCACCCCTTTCCAAAAGGAGAACGCGCTTAATCGCGTAATAAGTAAACCGAATCTCGCGCCGCGAACGATTTCCACGGGTATTAAATGCACACCGGTGCGAAATGTACACGTAAGATAGATAAAGTCATAAATAGCGGACAGAGCAACGAATTCTGGGTCAATCGTAGCCCTATATGCTAACGGTAATTTCTGAAGCGCGATCCAATCGATTGGAATCCGTAACAATTGTCCGAGTAATGCGATCATTTGGGAAAATTTTCGATTTTATCACGAGCTGTTATCGCTCCCATCGTTTGTTCAAGGAGGTTGTTAATTACACGTATGGCTTATGGTAACGTGAAGAATGACGTGAAAGATTAATATATAAATTGTATCACATCTTCATAAAGCTTCTTAGCGAAATTCTAAATTTTTGGTAATAAGTATCTAAATCGTAGACGTTCATGCAAATTCATCACGATTAAAGTGACAGAACATAAGCGTAGAAATTGATTTTATTTACTAAATAGTAAAAAACCATTGTACCAGTTTATTGTTTAAGACGCAGGTGCAAATATTTTATAGCATTGAATTGGTAAGGGAAAAGAAAGAGAGCAGCGAAATAAAGGGAAAAAAGGAGAATTACATTCAGTCCGAGATTGGCTGTCAACGTATCAGTTTGTCTGTGTTCTCACTTTAATTACACAAAGAGTAATCAACGCACGAACATAAAGTTTCACAATTAAGTCTTACAAACTATGCGTGCACAGTAACTGCAATTTTGTTTATTTAAATGAAGCATCGAACGTACATGTACTGTTGGGTCGTAGTTCTACGAATTTTTTCTGAATTCTTTACTCTTTACACATTCAGAAATTCAGCGATTTCAGTCACGTTTTATGCGGTTACATGTTAATAATTTCGCGTGTTTGATGAAGCATCTGTCTTTTCCACTGGACAAGTATCGTAAGCTTACTACATGATTGGGAATATACATATGCTTTTTCATTATATCTGTATTTTAATAACATGTATACAAATATTAATAGACTGAAATTCAATATGGATATTATAAAGCTAATCAAACTTTCCAATGATGCAAAGATTTATGTTTATTTATTCTGTGATGTTACATTAAAAATAATCTTTCCATATGTATATTTAAATAATTTTATAGCTCAATAAGTTCCACATTTTAATATATTATGCATATCAAATATACAACAAAAATACGACATTATTCGTATGATACATTTTAATTAATATTCTTTATAATTAACATTTACACAAACGCATCAATTTATCCGAACCTGAGAGATATATGTGTCATTCTTCGATTGTCCAATTTTAATCCATCTGAAATAAATCCTTTAAAAAAAATATATATAGCCAATCAATTATTTAATATTTAGTGTTCAACCCGCAAAGACCGTCATTGGTGAAATTTGACCCAGTGCAAATTTTGTTTTAATATTATGATCGCACAATAATATCACCCTAATATTATTTATAATCATTGCAAACAATCGTTTTGTAATATTCATTTAACATTGAATGTAATATTGAGTATTGAATATAACATCTAATATTGAAACAGTTATATTTGCTTGACTTTGGTGATTTCTAAAATAAACACAAATGTATTGGAGTGAAATTTCACTCGTAATATTTCGTAGCTTTCGTGAGTTAATAATGAAAATATTTAGTAATAAAATTAGTAATAATATGTTTGGTAATAAACCCCTAAGTTTAATAATAAAAAATAACCCATTGAATATTTAACGCAACAACCGCAAAAGCTATGGCAGTTTCTCTAGAAAAAATAAACAAACTCTACTTTTATACGGAGACAGGAGACTACACCGTCACAATTTCCAGCTCTGTCTCAAAGAATACTTGGGGATTCATAGAAGGCTGTAGCTGCCACGGAAAAAGATAATTCATGTTACACCGTACACGTACACAAAATAAAGCTTATTTCTTCTTCATTCATCCAAGCGGAACATCAGTTTTCTCGTTCCACTTCCGCCACTGTTCCTCTTTATTTTTCTTTCCGTCCTATCGTTCTTTTCCTTTCCGTTTCGTTTTCTTTTCAGTTTTTCTTCTGGGGGTGCAGTCACGAAATACGCAAAACCACGCAGGCTGGTATTAAGGCAAAGCTTTATAACCACGATATGGTCGAGGCTTGCATCCTTGACAGCTTAACCACTTTTCAGTACACAGACGAGGCGAACCCGGAGGCGGAAGCGATGCTTGTTACTACGCAATCGTGGCAGCGGCGCTCCTTTACCCGTGCTCGTATGTAGTTTTGTTCTATCTCGGTTAATGCCGCCTTTCAATGGGGAACAAGACTATCGTGCTTAGACAGCCAGAGATCTCACTTCACCACGCAACAGAAAATTCTCTGCGAAACAGGCCGAGTCTCTTCTTCTTCTTCTTCCTCTTCTTCGCCTTTTCTATTTTTCTCTCTTTTTTTCCTTTTTTTTTTTTTTTTTTTTTTTTTTTTTTTTTTTTTTTTTTTTTTACTCAAAGTATCTTTTGCCTTGCTCGTGAAACGACTTTCCTCCTTACCTTGCGGGTTAAGTAAAAGTTTTCTGTCAAGAGCTCGCTGTGAAGCTGCTACCGTTTGTTAGCACTGCTAGCATGATTATCGCTCGTTGATAACTAGGGGTTAATTTGAATTCAATGCGGCTACAGATATGTAGCCTTTTAGGGATTTTAACGATTTGATGTGATTTTACGATGCGATTTGTTCCGAAATTTTATATGACTAATATAGCAGTTCCTGAATGTATTCGAACACTTAGAGAAATAATTTATAAACGTATTATTCATGTTCTACGAAATATGTTGACATTTCATTAACATTGTACGATATTTGATTATCATAATTATATTGGAAAAGTTTAGAGGCGAACGACGATATCTCTGCCAACGACGTACATTTCGTTTCCGGTGACGCGTGTCCCCGCGTTTCTCATTAAAATATATTGCCATTAATATGCCTTGCTAAATTGGATACCGATACGAAGTTAATCAAAATCGTTTTTATCGCTTGACCAATGGAAAGCATCATCGACAAGTTAAATGGAAACCGCGGAAAATTTATTAGGACGTTTCTAGGTTAATGAGCACTTGCGTATCTCGCGATCCAGAAATGCTATTTTCGGAGTGCATTATAACCGTACCGAAAATGGGATACGCTGATGTAAAAGTTAACGCGTGGCAAAGCTGTTAATACGTCACGCATGACACATTAATTAATTGGAACAATGTATCTAACAATTTAATGCCTATATTTCATTCTGAATTATACGTGTAATTTAAATTGCACTTATACGTTTCTGTATTACGTTGTAACTTGAACGTGTACAGAAATAATGAGAAACAATTACAATAATAACAAAATACACTTTTCAACAACTACCACTACGGGATAACTAAAACAACGCCACAAAATATATAAAGAATATTCATATGATCGATTTTACACACCAAAACGATGAAAAAATATAACTGATTATTATGATGTACGATTGTCGAAGCTATAATGCAAGGTTCAAGCTAAGTTGAAAGCTAAAAATGAATGCTGTCTGAATCTCTTAAAATATTCCTAAGTCACGTATCGTATGAACGTTGGTATCCAGGTGGCTGAAAAGATGAGATCTGCCTCCCAAAAATAACAATCTTCCCTGATCATACCATAAACCTCCCTGACTAACCTGCAATTCCAACAATATCTGTCCTACGAGTCGACGTTCGCGCGATCTTCTCTCAACCGAGAACTTGTCTTATCATCTCGAACGAAGAGATTCGATACAAAGATATCAATGTTTCACGGCGTGTCTCGAACATCGTAGCAGTACCGGCGTTTGAGCCGTGGGTATTTACGAGAAGTCCTACCTTGATCCGACTGCTACTATCGATAACACTCGAAGGTTTTTTGCCGCTGTACAGAAGTTTGCACGGCACGCTTCACTAGCCACGATGAAATAGAAGTTGCAGATACTTATCTTTTGGGCTTTGCCGGGGCACCCCGTCCATTCCGGCATATCCGGCAGAATTACATTAAGAAGCTCTCGGCCGGAGCCGATACCCTTTTCTGCTTGCCTCTCGCTTCCTGTCCGTGCCGTCCACCGTTGCTTTGCTACCGTCAGTCTCTTTTCGTCGGAAAAGATTCAAACGGGGACTCTTAGTCCCTGCTGAACGCCATGCCATCGCTGGCTAACGGTGGAGAAAGAAAACTTGCTGGTTCCAACGTCGCGACTACTTTCCCCCTCCAACTCGTAGACTCAACGCGGAGGACGGGTGGGGGTAACGTGACTGAACCATGGCGTGGCCGGTTAATTTCAATGTGACGATGCGGAATCCATCCGACAGTCGGTGTATTCGGCTGCATTTCCGTTTGCCCCGTAACTTATCCATCGATTGTTGACTAGCAATCGATTCTTCTTGCGAATATTGATGTGGAGCACACTTTAAAATGCATTCTCTTTTTTAGTCTTCTATAACGATGGGTTCGGTGTATATTTCGTTGGGTATGTAGAGGAAATTTCAAAGAAGTTTGATTTTGTACGGATTCTGATGCCCGATTGAGATTGTTGTTGCTTGAAATATAACTGGAAATAGCTCACGAAAGTATTGGAATACTTGTAGATACGTTCTATGAGTAGGTTATTGCGTTTCACGAAATATTTTGAAATTTTATTACGGGACCATCTGTTTTGGTACAAATCTGAAAATGTATATATATAGAAATTACGAGATATCTAGTACAAGCATATATTTACCAGAGATCGCAACGGTATTTAAACGGTCTATTGTCCATTATGCCAAAAAGCCACATTATTCAGTGAAATCATATTTAACGCCTATATGTATATATTTCAGACGAATGTTTATAATGTACACTAATTTTTTACTAAACATATGTTTGCTATAGATGTCTTGTGTAATATGGACCAAGTAAAATGTAATACGGACACAAGAGTTTTCTACGTAAGTGTTTACAAGCCAGTTTCGATATCAATGCCACCGAGTCCATCAAATTTGGTGATCCTTCAAAGAAGTTAAGGGCTTTTTGAACGGCATTATCGCACGATATTCAGAGACTATAAGCGACTTTAACAAATGTAGGATCCCGATTTTCGATTATTCTGATTTCTCGAAATGATATTTTCCTGACACGCCACCGACCGGAAGTTCGATCGGCCCATTCTAGCCGACCTTTAATACGCTTAATGCGACTCAACTGGTTCAACGTTCGATTTTTCGATGCAGCGCTTCGCTCAGCAAGACGTAAATATCGATGGGATTTCGCCGAGTTTTATGCTTCATCTGGCCCCCATGAAGATAAGGTGCCGGCTGGCGGGAAATCCGAGCTTGATGGCGGGAGAAACGTATTTCCTGAGAGTTGGGACTGGATTGCGGTCGATTGAAAGAAATTTTGAATGGCGAATTGTTGTGTTCCATTTGCAATGTGGTCAATGAGATTTGAAAATATTCAGATTGAGTTTCGTTTATTGATTTCTTTATCGCGTGTAATTTATTAATTGAACATCACACGAGAGTAACGAGATAAGTAAGACGTCGTTCAAGTGTGACTACATCTGATTGCCATTGTACGATAAGGGTCTAGTGCTAGACGATGGCCCATTTATTCCGAGGACTTCAATTTTGCCCCCATTTGCACAAAAGATTACACTTTGAAAGAATCCGGTCCACTCAAACGCCAGGCGTCCGCGTCGCTTGAGAAACGACCTTTATCGTCTCTCTCGCCGAACAAATCGCTCGTGTATTAGTGGAAAATGATCTAACTGCTCGACTTCTCGGGAAACGTAGATTACGTCGGCTGAAAAATGATCGCGTTTAATAGCAATCGCACGACGAAATTAGAACCCGAGAGCACGGTTGCATTACAAAATGAATTCGATTCGGGGAAAACGTTCGATGCTGCTTCATCAACGAATCGATTCCACTCTAGCGAGATTTTTTCCCCTGATAAGCCCGTGTTGTGCCACCAATCCCAAAGAATATCACATAACCTGATTTTCGTTCTACTTCACGCGGTTTTTAATAGAAAACCCTATCGTATTATTTAATAGTATGTACATTCTTCTGTATGGCTATAAAAATTTAATATTATGGAATACGTACATCTATGAAACTCGATAAAAAAATATTTATCCTAAACACAAGGAAAGATTACTTAGATTAAGAACGTTTGCAAACTTTAAGAAACCAGCAGACAATTCTTTAAATTAATAGCCCTGTATATATATATGTCGGAGATGAAAGGACGTCGGGACCTTTCTTTTGCAACGTTTTTTATTATTTAAGTACAGCTATAATAAAAAGTCTGAACTAAAGTATCGGGGACCTTCCCAAACGTTCCAAAAGAAAGGTCCCGATGTCCCTTCATCTCCGACATATATATTTCCAAGAAAGAAAATATTCTTTATGCTGAAATTTTCATAATCTATCTATCTGTCTATATATATATATATATTATACTTCAAAGTTCGATAGATGTCCTTGCATAAATTACCTAAAATTATTTACACTTCCCTTAAATTTTCTCATTTTTTACAAGCAGACCATATTTTAAAGTTGTATAAAGAAAGTTGTCGCTTGCTATTATCTTCGTTGCAGTTGAACGAACTCTCCATTTAAATAAAGTTGCAGCTAAAAATTGGATTAGTTAGAATGGTACTAACGTACAGTTGTTGGCCAATACTCGAATGGAACAATAGCAGAGGTAGAAGAAAGAAACTGATTTACCGAACACAGTCCGTCAAATCAATTATCCCTCACTATGCAGTTAACACTTTTACGCCATTTCATCGAAATCTTTTGATCACAATTAGAAACTCTTTCCTCCGCCGGTAAACAAGGCATGTAGTCGTTTGTACGGAAAAAGAAAAGGAATTGCCGCATTCTCCGGTCATTTTCTCGCAATTACATTCAGAACAGTTAGCAGACGGTCGCCGTTGCATTGTTCGCTTCGTGTCCCCGCGGCACGCTAGGAACTTTGAGTCAATGTTAGAGGAACCCCTAGCTGAAAGCGTCGTACTTCGTTACAGCTTGTCCACTTCGCGTTGCTTTTGTTCCCGTAATAGAGTATTAAGCAGCTGGGATCTGATAAGGTCATTCCTGCGAAACTTTGCGTCGCGGGAAATGTCCGATTTCGAGGACGATGACCGGAACGAGCGATTCAGAGGAAGAATAAAGGCTCAGAAAGAATAGTCTCTTGATTTAAACGAGATCTTATCCAGTGACATTATTGATCTCTTGTGCGTAACAAAGAACGTCGAAATACTCGCTGTTTTGTTCATGTCTCTCGTGAATTTCGTCCAAAGTTTCCAAATGACATCGTAGTCTGGTAATCGCTTTTCTTCTGTAATGATCTCTTGAACATCTTGCTACCGCATTTGTTTTCTGCCTTGTTATGCGCATCGATAGAAGTTGCTATATGTATAGATATACCGCGGTCAAATTCTTTACTAAACGATTTGTGATTATAATTTTTTGATTCCATAGAAGCATCTGTCTGAACATTGTCCATATTATCCCATTTGCATCATGGCCCTACTTGAGAGGACAGTTGAAGGCATCAGCGGCGTTCAACAGACGACTGGTCCCCATCACGCGCGGTTGGTCGTAGGTGCAGACATTCCAATTTTTCATGGAGTTCATCGAAAATTTATTGTTCAAAACGATTGGTAGACAATGTTACTTTGCAAACATCGCATCTTACGTTCTTTATAACAGAGGAAAAAAGTAAAAATTATTTATTTAGAAAAAAAGTTATTTAGATTAAAATGGAAATTAAATCGTATTATTTCTCGCGGAATTCTTTAAAATGGTCAATACAGAATGTCATTACATGTAAATTACATTGTAAAATTAGAATATTTTTTAAATTTGTTAAATTTAATTAAGATTGACAGTACTTACTCATAGTGACAGTTAAAAATGTTGAAGTGGTCAGCACTTCTAGGAAAACTCTACATCTGTACTGTTTAGTTTCCTCAGTCATTGAAGCCATCGAGAGTATATAGACGATAGACAGGCGACGATGACAGACCATAGACAATAGACAGGCGACGATGGCAGACCATAAACATTAGACAGGCGACGATGGCTTCGGGATTTTCAGTTACAGGGTAACACTGCCAGCGTGCGGATCTAGACCAGCTCAACTGTATTCATACTTGTATCTACTCTTTATTGTTAAATATATTTGCTACTTTTACAATTTATCCACGCGTTCTTCGATCCTTATAACCACAATAACCTCAACAAAAAAGATTTTCACAACAAAAGTAAGACTTGTTTAGAAAATAATAAAATAATAAATATAGGCAAGACGCTGACAAACGGGTCAAACGCGATCTCTCACACCTAAAGAATACTTTGAGACTGAAATAAAAAGTAGTCGCAGCGCGTGGATTAATCCGCGCTTAGATGCAAATGAGTTATATTTTGGATTGAGGGAACACATTGAGTATATACGTAAAATGTAACAGTACGATTATATATGTATCGAGTATATGTCAAACGATGACTCGCAAAAACGAGACTATCAATGGCTCTCGAAAACTGATATCACCAAAGTAACGAACTTCTCCAGCCGCGATGGAGTAAGATCAGAACGAAGTCACGATCGACTCAAGGGGGAAACGTTTTCAAAAGAAAAGGACCTGATTTAAATGAGATCTTATCCGCTACGATGCTATTGATCACGTGTTCGCGACTAGAAGCAGGATGAGAGGTTCGGAGAAGGTTCGTGATTTCTTCCGCGTCATCCAGTTTCGACCTACCCTAGTCTATGCGGTTAATTTTGGACCGCAACCGAAGGACGAGCTTCTCTTCCGTCTAGTAAAGTAGAACACCGTATAAAGCGGTACTTGTACAGCGCCATCGGAAAATTGCGTATAAAGCGATTTGGAAAATAGCGACGAAGGTGAAATGCTACGTGAAGAAATAATATGAGAAGAAGCATTTGCGAAAAAGAATATATAAATTTGAATTCAATCGACGGAGAAACTGTGTAAGAGCCTAAAAAGCGATAAGTATGTGCGATCGATCGCTAGCGCGCAATTAAATTTTCCTCAGTTGTTAGTTCCGAGTTCCGAGAATTTTCTCGGTTTCACTCTTTCCGTTCCTCGCCCGCTTCTACGCGGAGATTTTAAAAGGAAAAAATATCAAACACGCGCCGATGGAGTTTGCACGGAAATTTTGAAACTAGTTTTCCGCACAATTGCCGGCAAAAAAGGCATCGTGGAGATTGAACCGGGGCGGCAAGCGCGGCGGCGACAAATTCGAAGAAGTATTTCCACAGATGAAATTCGAGAAACCTTCTTATTACCAACGAAGAATGAAACGATTACGAATTGAAATTCGAAGTACACTGATCAATTTTAAGAACGAAGGGGAGTGTCTGAAGGAAGGTGAAAATTAGGATTATATCAATGATAAATGCACAGATTTAGTATGTGGAAATAATTAATTATTAATATACGAAGACCACAGAGGAAATGAATTATTGTAATAAGTTTGCATCTTTTGTCGACTTCTTAATCTTGATACTATTTGACGTTATGTATATCTGTATTGTTAGCTGTAATCAACCTCCACCGAGGTTTCAAATGTTTAATAAAGAATGGAACACAGAGAAAATAAATAAATGAAATAAAATTATATGTTTCATCGGTGGAAAGAAGGAAGCGAAGTCATCGACGAGGTGGCTTCGAAAACGACCGATAGAGACGAGCGGATTAAAGAAAAGAAAATCGATGGTACGGGGTTATCGGTGATAAGATGCGCGGGACGGATGATGAAAAAACGAAGGCAAGACGTGGAAGGAGAGGGATGAAGCAAAGCTTGAAAGCTCAAAAAGATTGGAAGCGAGGTGTAACATTGAGACGGGCTGTGAGAAGTTGGATCGCAAGCAGCCGGATCGGCTTGGAAAACTGTTTAGAGTCGCGGGTTATGCTCGACTGCGCCGGCAAATGAGATCGAGTGAAAACTCGTCGCAAACCATGGATCAAACCAATCTCCCCGCTGGAATGTATCACCTCGGTGTAGACGCGCGTGATTAATGGCCTCCTCATGGAAAAGAATCTCGTTCGCGTCGGAGAAAGACGCGATAGAGCCAACGCTGTCGGCTTACAATTGATTCAACCTAGCGGAATACGTGTTCTTCTGGCCAACCACCGAAAGTCCTCTTCTCTTGTGAGCAGAATTGCTAATGTTTGCAATGGAAGCGTTAGATTTATGGTGACAGATCTGACCTTTATGATCTCTTTTTTTTTTTTTTATTCTATTTCCTCTGAATGTAAAAAAGCTCGGGGCAAATTTCAAACGTGTAAAATTCACGACATAAATATTTACAAATGCATAGATTAATTACACAGCTGGCACTTAAGTAATTGAATGAACTATTTATTTTTGGATTCCATATATTTATTTATATACTGGATTTTATATTGTGTATAAGAATTATACATTGATGGTATTTGTATTAAATCGATGTTAATAAAACACTACATCGTCGATAAAATCGTCACCTATCGGTTGTGAACAAACATTTTGCATGCATGAACAAATTTTTATTTAAAACTGGAGTTTGTATAGACGTCTATAGTCTATTAATAAGGAACGACGCTTCTATTGTAAATTGAATTATAGCTTCTTACAAATAATTTAATAATTTCATTTTGGTTTGGAGATATAAATTTGGTTTCTTCTTTAATTTAGCTTGCTCCTATGAATAATTCTAACGATATCGGATCAAATATAAAAACGAAATTATCGATAAAGTAAGACGTTTCTATTACGACATAAACAAATATTATAAACGAAAGTTAAATAGATATCGCGAAAGTGTTAAGTAGAATTATCTTACTGTCACAATCATTCGCGATAATTAGGATTACAATATTCTAAAAAGTGAATCTTAATATTCAGAATTATAATGTCTCAAAGGTTTCGTAATCACGCCATCAATCTCTTCCCTACGTCGCACCGAAATCAATCTCTTCCTCCTCGCTTTCCCATACCCCTTTGAAAAGCGAGCTATACCGTAAAAGGAACTCTTATCAAAATAAATTCCAAGCGGGGCTCCATCTTTCTCGATGGTGCTTTACAAAATTCAAGGAACACCATCCCCGTTGCAATATTAATCTTTCAATCTCTCGGACGCGCCGGCTGCGAAACCGTGCAGCAAAGTACGCAACTCAATTATCAAGCGTGTGGCATGCCAAAAAGTTTTCACCTCGTCATTGATCAAATAAAAGTTTGACGTGCAAAAACGGCTGATAAAGAGGACGGATGGCGAAGGGGAAAAAAGAGACAAGGCAAATTACGCTGGTTTGGGGTGTACGGAATAAAGTAAGTTGAGAATAAGTCATGAATCTATGCAGGGTTGATCCTAGATATGAAAAAAAGATTTAAAAATTCAAAAAAAGGAATATCTTAAACTCTGACGTAATTTTCCGGCTTCTTTAATTAAACAGCGCTTTCGTATTTCGTTAAAAAAAGGTTTAATTTTAAGCAAAACGAACGTACGTCGTGAAAATTGAAAGCAGGCATACTGCAACTTCTTTCAATTTCTCGCAAAATCATTTTTAAACGACACTTTTGTATATGAACTTGCTGAATCGAAGTATTTTAGAAATATCATTCACATATTTTGCGATACGCTTTATATAACGAAGCATGGGTAAAACAGCCAACAGATAAAAGTATTGGCGAACATGATAGAAAAGCGTTTGCCGAAGACGACGGAGAACCGGGCCAGCTCGTTGCTCGCTCAGAAGACGAAGATGAATGGCATCAGCTTGAATCCCGACAGAATCCATCCACCTCCGACTTACCAGCCAGCAGAAGCCATCTTCTTCTCCTTCTTCTTCGTTTATTTCTTCCTCGTCGTCGGTTGCTTCTTCCTACTTCTGTTAGACCGTCGCGATTACCTCCGCCAGGGAAATTTTCATCCCTCCCGATTTTTTTGCTAATCTTGTCACGCGCCCATCGATGAATTAAGATCGAACGGTTGAGTAATGTTTCTGCGTTAATTTCAATTTTTTCGTTGCAATTCGCCTGATCGAACGGAGAAGGAAAAGGAAAATGGAGGAGGTTCGCAGGTGACTCGAGTGGCAATGAAAGTATGCACAATTGAACGATTGAATTTAAACTTATTGAAAATGGAAATGAACCCGTTATGAAGTTATTGTTACAATTTTATTTTATTTTATCGTATCTCGAGTTCGATATTTACGTAATAAAATATTTTATTACGGCTGGTGGTACAGTTGCGAAATTTCTTGAAGATGATCGATAATTTATAAGATTTACGTACACAACTTCCTTTGTTTTATTATTAAGCTCCTTATGTCTACGCAAAGGGGTTGATTGACGTTGATAATTTCTAACTTCTAACTTGTAAGATCTAATCAAACCATATTAGTTCAGAATCAGGTAAATTAAAACATTTCATTTGCTGTTCGTTTGAATTATTTCCGCGCAATTATATCTGAATGAAGCGTCTCGACAAAAGATTTTCGCCGGTACGTCACCGTGGAATTTACCTACAGGAAAAAACTGGGAGGATGTTCAGTTGATCGAGGAATGCAAATCTCGGGGGCTTTTTAATTAGCTGCCGTTCCCGTTTAAACGCGGCCTAAGTTGCTCCGTGACAGGATCCGAGATTCAAGTCGAAATTGAATTTCGCCAAAGAATGAGAAGAGTTCTTCGGGAAATCGAATCAGGACCAGATCTCCTGACACCTCGTTAGGTGGAAAATTCCATCGGATATCAACGAGAGGACGAAAACGTTCTCTGGATGTTACGTTATCTTCGCGCAGAAGAAAGTCGTGTAATTTACTTTAATATAGCTGGTTATTGGATAACTCTTATTACTGGTGGGGACTTTACCGCTCTAATCGATTGAATTTCGAACGAACGTCTTTGACGTTATCAATTATTATTATTAAAGATTTTATCAATTTCCTTCGGTCCCTTAAGGAAATTCGAAGTCAGTCGGAGATGGAAGACTTGGAGTTGATTTTACTTGATTATTGATTTAAAATAGAAAAGATTTAATAAATGTATCGTTAAAATATTATGACAATCGCATTATCGTTATATTATACTTTTATTATCACGGAAGAGCTCCGCTTATCAAAATTTCATTCGTTGGAACGAAAGTTTAGCTAATGCCCGAGTAATTGAACTTTTGCCGATTGAACAAAAAGTACACATTTTTTTATCTCCGCTAAATCACCTTGTTTCGACATCGTCGTCGAAAAGGTTTATTGTCTTGGCCGCCTATAAGCGGAAAGCCGGGTAGATATCTAAAAATGGCGGAGTAGAAGCAACGAAGGTCGGGGAAGGGATCGTACAGTTGTCTACGACAATACGATTGAAACGGAACAAGATGATTCTCGAGGGGAAACGCTTGGTCGAATCAGTTTTCACGGCCTTTTATTATGTTGCCCATCAGTGCTCAGCTAGACACGAGACAATATGCTTGATTGCTCAGCTCTCCGGGGTGGATTTCGAATTGTTTGGTGGCTGCCGTCGAAAATTGAATAAGCAAGCAAGCGAACGAACCACTACTTGAGAATTTTAGATTATCTCGTATGGAGATTTAATGAATTGTCTAAAGTCTGCGAGCTTCCTTGAGGATTAGTCACTGAGAAATTTCATTAATTGTAGCGGCGGATGCTCCTTGTCTAGTTCTTTTGCGAAAAAAAAGACTGGGAGATTTATGGAACTTTTTATGGTCTTACTATTTGTCTTATACACCGTATGGACCGTAATTTGTGACACAAATGAAGTCAGAGAGGGTCTACGGTTATCTTGTGTATAATGTCTAAAATACGTTACGTACAATGCTGTAAAAATGAAATTACGTAGAATGAATTTATGAAATAACTGTTAAAATATTCAGTTAAAAATGTTCAAAAACTCGCCATACTTCCATTAGGTAAAGTTAGGAAGGTCCTCGAATTAAAACGAAAATCAAGAGTAATTTGATTTTCTCGGAGGTGAAACTCGCGACGTAATTTCATTGTTTTGATTGTGAACAATTCGTTTTATTTAAAACTAAATTTCATTTTCGTATATTGTGTTCCATGTATTTTGCATGTACTATATTTTGATATATTGTTCGATAATGTATCACAAAGTTCTATAAATATAATTAAATTCAATGTAAATAAATAAATAGACGACATTACGTTTATCTTTACAATTCTTAACGTAATCTAACGATCAATCGGCAAGGAACAATCTCCAACCAGGAAACTCGATATTCAACGTTTTACGCGTGACATCGTCCTATAAAACGAGCTGAAATCGATATCTCGAGAAACGCTACGACATCCCGTCCAGTTCCTTCAGAATCCAATTAAGCTTTAAGAGCTTCCTGCCTGACCATTTCAGGGGATGTTACTATAACAATTTCAATTCATTCCCGTAAATCTTTAAATCTGTGCTTTCTAACCACCGTTAAATTGTCACGAATCAACAATCAAAAGACGACAAAAATCTCGGGATAATAAAAAAGAAATAAAAGATGATATATCATTTCACGAATAAACAGATACTTAGACCGCAAATGTTTGCGCTTTTATGAGAGATTTTAATACTCAGGAATATATAAGACGTAGATGAAACGCGGAGGTATAAAAAATAATCAAAGTAAACCATTTTGTGTAATTAGACTGCGATAATATTTATAGAGACAAAAATATTTAATAACCTTAATTGTATTTAATACTTAATTGTATGTAGATGCATGATAACGTTGTATCATCTGTGTTACTGTGTTGGCGATTCTATTGAACGTTCTGTGAAATATTAAAATTAAAAATTTATAATTTACATTCGAAGCAAGATATCAGTAAAATTGAACTTAATCATTTTCTTGGCATCCGTTTCAAAGTGTGGAACATTTTGATATGGCTGTGAATTTAATTCTATATATACGTAATGCACATGCAAATGATATAATACTGCAATCGCAATGGCACTGAGATTAGCGAAAAGCGAAATCTATTTTCTGCTGGATATGCGTTACTTGAAGTAAAAGTTGGTATTTTACTGCTGTTGGCTGCTATCTCTTCTGAGCGATTGGTTCGACGTAGTATTACGCTTTAGTAGGAGAAATTTGGATTTAAATGACTAGAAATTTCGTATATCGATTCTGATTTCCTGCACTGTCCACGTCGTATATCATGTACACGTTATCTACGTATAATGTATCACGGAGCAAAAACTTGAAGCGAAATACTGATTAAACGTCTCCGTGATTTACATGTCTTTGTTATATCGTCTTCAATATATAAATTTAAATCGTTGTTATAGCTTTATCATCGGTGAGAAAAATATTATGTCGAATTCGATAATTTTTACTAGTCTCGAACTGAAATAAATAACGATGGAAAATTATCTCAAACAATTACAGTTGCTAATGCGAAACTTGTTTTTACAAAATTCCAGAATATTCAAAGAAACGATTATGTATCTATTAAAGTTGCATACGAAAACTTATCTTTTTTAAATATTTTCTTGGAAAATTCAAATATTTTAGTACGAAGGTTGGGAAATATGTAATTTCATGTCAATAAACTTCAAGCTTGAAGCTATTACAGTATTTATTCGAGTTATAAAAATAGTTTTATTTTTATCTTTTAAAAATATATTATTTTACTTGGAAGCATTGTAAGCATAGAATGCAAATAACGTGAGAAAGAACCATAAGAACAATGCTATTATCTGAAAGAACGTGAAAGAAACAGTCCAATTCACAGTTACGGGACTTCAAGTAGAATAAGACTCGGGCGGTGTTCAGTCAGACACGACCTATTATATAATGTACAGTGATCAGAGTACAAATGCGAGAAAACTGTATAAATGCAACAAAATGTATATTCTGCAGAACTTTATTTCTATTTTCTCTTGTAATATAGCATCTAAAAATACATTTCATATACTTTAGAAGCACAGTAAACATAGAACGGCTCACAAATTTTTATATAGTACAATAATTACTAAGTAAATTAGATAAATTTGCTACAAAGGCTTTTCCTATTTATATACTCGCCACTGTGTATCTTTTGGCATTTTCTAAATTAGAATTGTTTTCGCAGATGCAATTTAATAAAAAAAAAAAAAAAGAAAAAACAATTCTCGCGTGAATTACACATAAATTAGCTTTACCGTAATACGTGCTATCGCAAAATAGCGCATAAGTATATAAATCGCCGAACATACGTTAAGGCCGTAGCCACGTGCATTAGGCGAATATAGTGTTCGTTTTCATCGAGCAGAGTTGCTGTCAAGGTAGACCATAACACGTGAAAACTATGTTCGCAGTTTCAACCGCAGTCGTGCATTGCAAAACTGTTTACCGAACTTCTCTGGACACTGTTTGGTTACGTATGCGCATTAAGAAACGGAGAACATCAAAGAAATTTCACCAAGGAACGATATATTGCACGAGAGACTGATAAGAGGGAAATAAACGTGGAGATAAAATATAATAAGATAAAAAATAAAAAACGATTCGAAAGCTTCATAACTATTTATATAATCCGATTCATGAATCGTGCGATTTCGTTAGCAAAACGAAACTATTTTTTGAAGAAATTTAAAAAATCTTTCTTCCGTCAGGGGACGATAAGATTCTTGGAGAAGTGAAATTTTACGGTTGCACCTTTTAGGACCGCGTAAATAGTATCTCCTGTTTAACCTCGCTTTAAACGTACGCTATAAAGTTTGCGTTATCAAATCCAAGAGAAAACGTCGCAATTGAATGGATGAAAGCTGAACGTTGTAAGCCAGCAAAAGGTCCTCGCACCCTGGTTTTTTATTCCCCTGATATTCCGCAAAAATATTCTTATTTATTTCCTAACGTTTATTCCTACATCTACTTTAATCTTTCGCTGATGCAATGAATACGGAAGAACGGAAGGAATGGATAACGATAGGATGACAAATATTAAAGATAAATAACATACATCGATAATGAGATACAAACCAGGAAAAACATGTTAGTACAGTTTTATAAAAGAGAGAAGTAGTAACGTTTTTGTCAATCAGAAAATATGATATACCGACATTTTCCGATTGATTTTCCTATTAAAACATTTCCTAACAATTTTTCTATAAATTGGACATCAATTTGAGAGCGTCCTTATTTTAAAACTATACAAAAGGAGAAGATTTAATTTCAGATCTCTAAAAGTTTAATATACTGTATTTCGTAATTGCGATCAAAATTCAAACATAAATATATGAAAAACTACCAATAAAGCGTCTGTTGACTCATCGTAAGTAGCGATTACGACAAAACGATGTATGAAGTCTGTCTACAAAAGCAACCAAAGCGTTCGAAGATAACGAGAATCAGTTGAATGCATTTTCTTTGCAAAATGATTGCATTTAAAACGAACCACCATCAATCTTCAGGCGTTCAAAAAACAAATATAAATAACAAAAATAAATTTCTTTCCATAGTCAACGTCATCAATATGTTGATGTACATTTCAGACTGAACCATGATGTTTTATCAAAGTTTGCCATGAAGGGTTCGTTCCGCTTCGACCTCCTCTCGGGGCCCGTTAAAGGATACCCATTAATCAGCGCTTTCTTTGTCCGCGTTTCTACGCGCTTCTACACTCCAATTGCTCGCCTTTATACGCTTCTTCGTCAAAAGCTATCGTACTTCGTCGTTCTTATTAAATATGATTTGAAAATAAAATTGGCATGGTAATAGCATCGCGTAGTTTCCTCAACGAAACAACTTCTAAATCAAAGGGTGTTGTATAAAAATGGTTCTATAGAATGTGTTCATAAATACATATGTACTTGCAAATTTCTACATCGTCTTGTAGCTATTTCATTATGTTTTATAATTTGCATTTTGTTATATTTGCATTTTTATACTGATACTATATATTCTTTTATTTATCTTCCCGTTTGTGATATGACATATTATACTATACCTCAAAAAATACATAGCGTTTTAACACAGATACATTTAAAATGTATAAATAAAAACTAATTTCAGTGAAATTGTCGGAGGTTGACAATTTCTATTCGTTTATAGGCTCGCCAAATATGCTGATTATGCGAAAGAGAACACGGTTAAATTTTATTTATACTTTGATACACACCTATTGGATGTTCCTACGCAAAGCGTAGCGAAAGTTACAAAATAAACTTCTACAAGAGATTACTTAAAGCGCCAAGTGAGCAAACCAACGCGAAATCCGTTAATGATCCAAATAAAAATAAAAAATTGAAACAAAGAGCGCGCGTTGAAAAACAGCACGCTCAGCCCGGAAATAAAAGGAACGAAATGTCTGCGGAATGCGTAACGCGGTGAAAACAAAGAGTCTCAATTTTCACGGGCTCTTTATTAAAACTGCTAAGTACGTTTCGGTATAATGAAATTAAAAGTAAACGTCGTTCGTGATTTATTTCGGTCGTTTGCAGCTGTAATATATAATGTCGAATATTCATGCTCGAAGCGCGCGAACGCGTTCAAGTTGAAAATTCGTTTTATGCGTCGAATTGCCAATTTGGATTTTGACGAACATTTTTGAAATAACAACTAATCGTAAATACGCGTCTATCTTCGTTATTGAGTTGTCGGAACTAGACGAAGTCATGAATTATGCCGGAATACTTATACCTGAAATGACACAAGTACGTCGATACTCGGCGCTGCGGCGCCGAATATATTAAAACGTCTGGTATGTACTTGCGTCGATACAGCTGACTATCGAGTTTGCATGCTTGCGTCGAATCTCTCTGTTCGGACTACTATTAAACCTTGTAGAATCGGATTGTTATTTAGTTGAAGAAAAAGATTGCTTTTTTAATCATGGTTCTGTAAAAAAAAAAATATAACACACTAAAATCGAAGACCAAATTATGCGAAGAAAAAATATAATTAAATAACAGTTCAATAAGAATTATGTATAAAATTGTGCATCGATCGTGAATGGGTTAAAACGTGTATCAGGAACCATCGAGATTTCTCCAGGAAATAATAAGCCAATGGTAATAAGTAGAAAAATTATAAACGATTATATTTTGCTATTTAATAACTTGACAATTAATACTCGTGGTTGATATAATATTCGAGGTAGTAGAAGTTTGCATACGCGTCACGCTTTTCTCTAAACAAATCCTCTAAGAATCCAAATACTGCAAATACTTTAATATCGTGAAATTCCACGATTTCAAGTCTCTTATGTTTCCTAATTCTGCCGTATCCTAAATTCCAACAAGCTCCTTCAATCTCGTCTAGACCTCTTATCTTCGCAAATTTTTTCACGTTCTCCTGTGTATCCCACTGAGCTCCTAGAATTCCCTAATATCTCTGCACGTTTGAAATCTCTCAAACGCTAGACGACGCTTTTACCGGAGTCTGCTTAAAGCTCAAAATTAATTAGGTTAATTTCCTTTATCCTTTTCATCCTAATCCATCACATCCTCGTCGAGTTCCACGTTGACAATAAGGCACGAAAAGAAAAGGAATCCTCGCGGCGCAGACTTCGAGCAATACCACGGAGTTACATTCCATTCCAGATTTTCAAATTACTGGATTATCTGGATGGAAAGTAGCTGGCGTGGCAAGTATCCAGGCCGCTTAGCGTTCGCTTGCGGTTTTAAGCTCGACTATATCGACGCCTCCCACGACGTGTTCGCTCTTTCTAAATAGAGAAGAAGAATCACGTTCCGAGTCCAATCGAATGGCTGAGATTCCATCATGAAAACCTGGGGTTCCTTACAACGTGAAAGATATTTTATTCACCGCGAAAACACACTGTCATTTTATTTCGCCAAATATCGTCGAAAGGCGCCGATATGGGGCTCCCACGCGTTCGAAGTGGAAACATTCAATACTTGTGCGTTACAGTGTTTTACAAATTATTGTACGTAATAATTAGAAGATTTTTATGAGAGAAAATAAGTTGACTCCGTTGGGTTGCTGTAGCAACCGTCAAATGTATTTGTAATAACTTAAATAATCGATCACCAAAGACTGGATAGTCGGATACAATAAATACTCGCTGTTAATACTAGGACGATATCTCTGTAGAAAACTCAGGATAACTCAGAATAACTAAAGATAACTGAGGATAACTGACTGCTCGCGAGCGTATCGACGGTTGCTCTCAACGGCGACATTGTTTTTGCCGGAGGTGTTCTATTATTAATTTCGAGCGTCGATGTCTTGAGGCACAATAGAAACATGAGTCATCACATATGTAATTAAGTAATCAAATCATTTAGCATTTTTTCATATACGGTATGAGATCAGGCAATGTAATTTTACGGAAAATGTATAATAGCTGTATTTCATGCATCTTTGCCTAGGGGATGGTTTTAGGAATAAAGGTAATTTGTAAAAATGTTATATAAATTTCATTTTTGTTCCATAATACAGTTATTTGATTTATCACCGGTTAATTAAGTATCTTTCGTTATTCTATATCATTGTATTTTTAATTCTCTTAATTTACATCTTCTCTGATCGAATTCTTCTGTTTTCACTTAAGAGTGTCTTACAGCTGATATTACACTACTATTCGTAATGCAATTTCTATATAAGTTTCTAGTATTCGTTTCGCTTACATAATTTTCAGCGATCCGGCAAGCTGGTTGGCAAAAACGTTGAAGAAACGATCAATCGCGCGCCTTCTATGTACTTCGCGTAACAATCGACTAACTGAAACGTCTCGGTAACAGGCATGAGATAACGCGGCTGATCGAGAAACGATTTCGCGTAAGAACACCGCCTTTAGCCGAGGGGCAAAAACCAAAACGCTTTCGCGGGGCCAACGTTCTCAAGTACCGTTATGTCACTCGATTGTGCCGCGATCGATACGATCTCGACGCCAACGTTTCGTTCCAGTGATCATGGAAAGCGTGAAATCGGTCGTGCGGCACGTGGCGCGATTTGTCCGAGTTATCGATCGTTATCCTTCGACTCGTGAATTCATCGATCAGAGATAAATGCGTCGACGAAGATGTAAATTCGTCGTTGGAAGAATAGCGATTCGATTTGTCGGAATAAGTGGTTTCCAAATAGAATTTGGAAATTTTTATGTACCTCCGGCATACTAAGGTCTCTTAATCTACAAACTTTTCTTCCATTTATCCATGAAAATGATCAAATATTTTTATGATAAAAGACAGCTCTTCGTGCAAGTGGATATACAATATATTTTTTAAAAGACAAATGGACAGTTTAGTTTGCAGCACGTTATAGCCCGAATCCTTAAACGTCAACAAGATCTTCCGATTATTCCAGAAAAGTATTTTAGAGTTTTAGGGATGAAGAACAATTATCCAAAATATTTTCCGAACTAAGCCATGCAGCAACATTGCAACACGTAGATATTTCGGGGCGTATCAACATTCGTGTAGCTCATAGAACCACTTTAAACCAATATAACTAAACTAATCAAGTACCTTTAAATCAATTCACTCAACGTGTACATTAAATTAAAATACTCGTCTCAATCGCTAAAACTGTTCATTTCATCATCCACTTTGACTTTCATTC
Organism: Bombus difficillimus; assembly: GCA_014737525.1. Taxonomy (NCBI): domain Eukaryota; kingdom Metazoa; phylum Arthropoda; class Insecta; order Hymenoptera; family Apidae; genus Bombus; species Bombus difficillimus. Next base: position 1,921,843 of record JACXIT010000140.1, on the reverse strand, counting down.
GAAAAAGCTTCAGATTAATTTCATTAACTTTGAAACCCCTCACTTGCTATCTATCGTTACATTTTGCCAATCGAAACGCGTCGATTTTCGAAGCGGCGATACCACCAAGATCCATCGACTGGTGAAATCTTCGAAATCGTTGCGAAATCCCTTCGATCTCCGGCATCTGCCTTCTGCCTTCCGATATCCCTTCTGCCTGGAAGAAAATTCGCGACAGAGCCGAGTGGGAGGAGCTGGATAAAGCAGCCTCTGCCGAAGTTTACCAACAAACGATCGACATCGATATCGCCGAATCGAAAGCATCGGAAGCATGTGGCGTGGACCGATTGTTGTGTTGCTCCTTCTCGTCTGTCGCGATTCGCTCGAAGCTGGAGGTCGCGACGACGACGCAAGTGTGGACGAGTTGTTACGTCGAGACGTTCGGAAACCGGCATGGTCGGCCTTCGCCACGGAAGTCGAGGATTTGCTCGGAGAGGGAAACTCGCCGGAAAAAGAGAAAACTGGCAAGAAGGGCGCGAAGAATGCGTCTGGTATGTTACTTCCCATCGAATTTCAGTATTTTCAAAGTTCAATCATTTACTGTGACACGCGTTTATATGAATCTGTCAGAGGACAAGCAATTTATACATATTTTCGTTCGCAACATTTGTTGAGGTTATTGGGGTTATAAGGATCGAAGAACGCGTGGATAAATTAAAGTAGCAAATATATTTAACAATAAAGAGTAGATACAAGTATGAATACAGTTGAGCCGGTCTAGATCCGCACGCTGGTCCCTTTTACAATTGTTACCTTTTGTTACCAGAACCACCGATGTTTCCTGGTCGTCTTTCTTCCGTCTGATTTCTTCCGTCATCAGCCTGGTACTAAGCCCGTCTAAGGTCTTCTTTCCTTCTTCCACCGAATCCCACGCACTGTAAAAATGGTCAAATTTGTTTGGTAACACCGATAAAATGCGTGTTATCAACATTTTCTCGCCAATTTCACTCCTTTGATAAGTTGTGAGAGACATTTTCAGATTCTTCCCACTTAAAATCGAAGAACTGCTTCTGGACCATATTTAGATTCTCATCCGACTTCATGTCATATGCTGCATTCAACTTTTTCCACATTTCATGTGCTGTTGTGCAACATAAAAGAAGATCCAACGGTTTGCTTCCTACTGAGGTCACAATCAATTTTCTCGCTAATCGATCTGCCTTCAAAAATCTTTCGCGGGTAATTACTTTCTCCGCGCTGTTACCTGAATGACACAGATTCCCTTCACACACGTTAATTAGGTCGGCATCTTCCTCCAAAAATGTACGTATGACAAAACGCCAGTTTTCTTTGCCACGTAACATCTCGATCTTCGCACTTGCTGATTCCATTTTTTTTCGCACTATCAGTCACTTTACTAAGCACAACAGTTTACCACTTTATTTACTTCGCGTTGCTACCTTACAATTTACATTACTGGGCCCATAACCTGTTGAGGTTACATACTTGTATCTACTCTTTATTGTTAAATATATTTGCTACTTTTACAATTTATCCGCGCGTTCTTCGATCCTTATAACCCCAATAACCTCAACGATATTAATTCCCAAGCTATAGATTTTTATGCATTTATAAAAAAACTGTGAAAAGTGCAGAATATGCAAAAATATAAAAAATATACAACGTGAAATTTTATTCCCATAATTATATTAATAAAAATATGTAATTCCATAAAAATGCGTAGTTTATAGTACGAGTATACTGTACTATGTATTTTTATTTACTCTTTAGTCTCTATCCTCCTGTATTCAAAATTTATTATGAGCGACAAACACGTGTATTTTTATTCCCATCGTACTGCCATTTTTTAATTAGCATTTATCGAACCAACAAACAAATGGGATAAAGAGATTCGGAAACGGTCCTTAAACAAGCACACGAGTGGTCACGGATATCGTGGACGATAACCAGCACGAACGATACCGTGGTTTTAGGTAAATCAGACGAGGGAGGATACTACAAAACGTACGGCAGCGACGCTGAGGGCGAGAAGGGTTACTTGACGGCAACCTACAGCAAGGGCAATCACGGCTATAAGAACCTCGACACCTTCCACAAGCAGGATGGCGACAAGTACGCATTCGAGAAGCACGTTGCCTACGGCAAAGCGCGTGCTGACAAGAAAAGTAGCCACAACGACGAAGCAGCCTCTCGTTCCAGGAAAGCCGGTGATCACGAGGGTGCAGGTACAGAGAAACTATACGACGTCGAGCATGTAATTGCGTGACAACCATAAAGCATACGGGATGAAATTAGTTTCTTGTCGACTTACTGGTTTCGAGATAAGAATTCTAGAATTTTTGATTTAGTACAAATGTAGCAACTGGAATATCGTTCCTTAAAGGTTTCCTAGTTTCTAGTAAAAAATTAATCGATGTTATAATCTGGAAAACATTATGCATTGTTATTTTAGAACTTCAGTCTCAAAGCACTGTGATAATTTTTGTATAAAGTTTCATAGAAACAAAATGAAAATCTAATATGTGGGAGAATTCGTTTCTTGTAATTTCAATAGTAAAAGTAGATTTTAACGAGTTGAAACAAATTTTATACGTGGTACATAGACGATGTTTTTAAGTGAAAACAAAACAAAATCAAATAAGTCGGAAAATAAATCAAAAGCACAAGATTATATGTTAAAATCGCGCAAAAGTTTGCTTGTTTGAAGCAAAGGTATACACAGCTCATGACGTCATTTGAAACACCTGTTACATATATGCATTTAATCCATGTCTGATCTTATTATGTCACTCAAAAACTGCTTGTCAGGCAGAACCAGCTTATTAATCTATCCGACGATATCCTTGGCGTAGGTGATTAATTTTGCTTAGAGATGTGCGTAACTTTATTCATGAACAAAAGACAAATTTTTATTTATCAAGTGTATTCTAACCGTACAAATGATAGTATTTTAATATATAAAGTTTGTATAGTGGCAGTAATAGATTTGCGATTTCTTATTTTGGTATATGCACATTGTTATTACTTATAGTAAACGTACCTACGTGTCTGAATAAAATTAACGATGTCGAGCGATATTTGCTTGAGAAATTTGCTTAAGGAAAGTAACAAAATAGTAGTTCCATTAGTATGATATTTTTAATCTACTCGAACGAAATAGTTGGCAAGTTTGAATAGATTTTGAGCTCGAGAAAGTTTCTTCTTTATACTGTAAATAATTTTCGCGCGATATATCCGTGTCATTAGTCGCACGGGATCCTTTAATGAACGTCGATCGCAAGTTTTCCCTGGCAAACTTAGTGGCTCGAGTATCGATCGCCAATAAAACTACACCATCGAGATAACGACATTAACCGAACGCATTCATGCGCTCGTTTCGTCCCAATTTTGACGGCGGCACCCAGCCATTTTGCTAATTACTTCACAGAAACATGTCATTTAATCACTTGGAACTACCGATCCTTTACACCTATAAATTTCATTATTCCTGGCAGAAACTATCGTATAACAGTTATGTCAATTTTAGATTACAAATTTCTTAGCGTATATTTTTTCAGTGACAGTTAGTTACATTGAAAGATAAATCGTAGAGAGTAACGTAATAGTAGTTTCACTAATACGATATTTTTAATCCTTCTGATTAGAATATATTTCTAACAATAAGATATAATTTGAGGATAATCTTTTACGATAATTACGGTTGCTTTTAAATTACATTATTCCACGTTTCCGTATCAATTATATTATAAATTTCGCTAGATACCATCGTCGATACACATTATGCAACCAACGAGGGCGATCACCACGACGAAGGTGGCGAAGAACACCGTGCTGAAGCCGACGATCACGGGAGCTATACTCACGAAGATGGCTCTCACTATATGGCTCATGGACCAGAATCTTCGAGTTATGGACATAGCGAAAGCTACGCGGACGGAGAGGGTGAACATAGTTCTTACGGAAGCTACAGCTCCTACTCGAGAGCCTCTGGCGACGAACACGGTGGTGACGGAGACCATTACTATTAATCCTTTGCCAAATGGCTGATGTTTAGTTGTCCGATTTTCTATGGAATGTATTATCGCGGCAAAAGTGCCTAATTTCGAGACCAGGACGGTACAAGCGGGAATGACAACAATTAGAACGAAACAAAGGAAACAAGAAGCGATATTTCGTATAAATATCGTCGTCAGTGTAGAATGATATTTCCTTTGGCGTAAAATTGTTTTGAAAATTGTACGCGAAGGATTAAAATTGGCCGAAATGAAGTTGTTAAATTTTTGTTTATGGTTGTTGTACTTCTAGTATTAGACATGTAATTAATAGACGTTACACTTTATTTTTAGACATTTTCTGTACAAATATAGAAATAGTTTCTTCCGTAGAGTGTTTATTATGAAACTTACTAATTTATAATTTACAATGTTGTTTCTCTGATCGCATATCTATTACAATTAATAAATTATACGAACTTATTCATTTAATATCGTGTATTAAAAAAGAAGAAAACGCATGGAAATAAACGCTCGATACAATACTCGGTAGAACTTTTCAAACGTATCGAATTATATTCATACGACGTTCTCGAGCAGCAGATTTACGTATAAAGCGAAATTCGGAGAAAGCGTGATATTTCGACAGCAATTACCAACAATTTTTTTAAATTAACGCGTCGATGTAAAAAAAATTATACAAATTGGACGAAAAACGTATAAACGATGGGCTGGACGCGACACACCGTTCAGCTTCGTGTCATCAATTAAGAATCGATCAATTAAATCCGTATGATTATGAGAATAATCTGGATCAAACGGCTCTCGATAACAACGAATATCGTATCATCTGGAAATGAATTTTTGCGACGTACTCTTATTAAACGTTTCATAATTAATACGTAGGTATTTGTTTGTTTACAACGTTATCAAAAATCGATCGATATGGTTTGATGTAATCGCGCGATCGTAGACACGAAACAACTTGTTAAGGGACGAATTTTCCATGTGTGCATTACGCTCGAACTGTCAATGCTTCCCATTGTTACTTGACAATAATACGAACACCAATTATTTTAGAAATGCAATGCGCGCGCGTTCGTTGTGTAACGAACACAACGTGTAATTTTGATGCCATGCAAAGGTGGCGCGTTGTTATTACAAAATTTAATGATATTACGTTTGTATCGCATTGATGAGCCGATCTAAATTGCAATTGGTCATCGTTCGCTGTTGTTCGTCGATGCTCGTTACATTAACGTTCCTATAGCCACGCTCCATTATTGGCCGGGCAATTTGTTCGAGATCCATATCATCGTATCAAGTGATAAGTACTATCGATCTTGGACGGCCCCGATAATTTATAATACACCGGAGACGGCGAAAAATGTAGATGCAAGTTAAATTTTAAACAGAACGAGGTAAGGTTATTTGTGTGGAGCCAAGTATCCTATGATCGTTATTATTTGCTATATGTGTTTCATTAACGTTCGTATACCATTGTTTCTAAATAATTGGCTAAAATGTCCGGATATTCATGAACCTTGTTGTATCTATTTTTTCTGAGTCGGATCGATAATACTGATTTCCAGGTTAATTTGATAAAGGGTATTTTTGTTGTCCTATTGAGAGACAATAATTGAAAAATAGATAAAAAGAATTGACAGAAAATCAATTTTCACGGTAAGAAATATATACGTTTTAAATGGATTCGTCTGGGTACGATTTCATGCGACTCGATTTGCGAGAAACGTTTTTCAACTATTTTCAAAAAGATTTGACAGCGGTTGTATTAATTCTGGCATTTGTTAACACATTTATACGTAAAGTTATTGCTTTAATTTTACGTTGATTATTGATTTTAAATGATAATATTGCATTTATATGTAACGAATAATATTATATAATAATAAAAATCGTTCGTTATTTTAACAATATTTTATAAATAACACGGAATACCCAATATTAATTCGATACTTCCTTTCCCGTGCTGTATTTCATTTATTAAAATATCTAATTGTATAAAAATCTTGATAACGTCAAAGAGGCATAGAATATTTCACATTTTTGTACTTTAATTACTTTTAATCAATTTTACAACATTTGAATTAGTTTAGACCAATTCCTGCAAATGAAACATTGAATAAATTCTTTCTCTTTTCTGTCGTATAAATCGTAACAACGAGAACCGAAGGAAAGTTCAACAATTTCAGATTAAAGTCTGATTTCAAATGGAATGTGATACAGACGCACAGAAATGTGCATGAAATGTACAATACGCACAAGATGATTTAATGACAAAGTAGATGAGTCGATCTCAATTGGACGATGAAATCTGTTAATTGTGGAAAACTAACAAATATTATCTACAGAATTGTACAAGTCTTGTGCGCGGAATTTAATTTACACGAAACTTAATGTTTCCCTGACTTTCTATAAATACTCAAAATATCGACAACGCAGGAGACAAATTAACTGGCGTTTTTCTCATTTTCCATACGAATATTCCGCTGCGCTATAGATCAAGCGATTCTTCGATAAGTAACTTATTACTTCCAAGACATTAACTGCTTTGGTGACGAGTTGACTCCACGAAACTTAATTTGCTCCCCAATTAACAAGTTAAACTCGCGTTTGGGCTTCGCGCAAATAGCAAAACACGAGATATCCTCGCAAGGTACGCCATTAGCGTTGTCTGTTCTGACCGACGAAGAAACAACGAGACCAGTTTGTTAAAAAGTACGACCGGTCACGCGACGATATCGCATCTGGCTGGTCCCTGCGGGACGAGCAACGTTTGACGCCACGGTGCGGGAATTCGTGGGGGTGGGCGCAGCGGATTTTGCAATTATTTATAACGAGGAAACTTTTGGAACGGCCGCAGCCTGGCAATCGGTCCGTTAATTGCACGAGATAATTATTGTTAAACGCCGCGCGCGTGACAAAGGATGATTCCGCTGTCATCGGAGGCTCAAACTAATTCGCCGTGTTCGCTGGAGGACGATCACTGGCTGAACTCGTCAAACTTTTCACCTTTTACCGTGCCACTCGCCCAACTGTGTTCGTTTGTTAATTTTTCACCAGAGAATTTCAATGAATATGGAACGAGTCGGATTACCGGAGAAATCAATCTTCCGCTGGCTTGGAAACTTGAACGTTCGACTATAGACTGTTTCATTATTGGGCTTTGACTGCGGATTTGAGGGAGAGAAATTGTAGATATAATTTATCGGATTAAATAAAGTTGGTTTTTAAAATATTTCATTTCTGCGAGTAAATGAAAATTGATGCACAGCGTGTTACTCATATAGAACCAAGACAGATCATTTCTTGTAATATTGATTGCATCGTGCTATTAGATTAAGTTATTTTCTTAAAAGTCGACAACTTTTGCCGGGAATCATTCTCTTGCGAATTCTTCGAATGCTTAATATATATAAATATATGTCATTTTTAATATAAATATTATAAGGTTATATTATAATTGAATTTCCAACTAATTTTATTCTATTTCTAAATAAGCAATATCAAAAATAAGGAAACTAGTTACCAATAAATCTTAAAACTCAAAAAAAAGAAAAAAAAAGGGAACTAATTAAATCTCGCAATTATCTTTGTCATTTGGCACTAGATTGAAATTCACTGGAAAGGTTACAACCTATTCGCGTTGCACGATTTCACGAAAATCCCCATCGTGCGTGAAATTCGATCATTCTTCCCCCGTGGCCGATAAACAAGCCAGCCCTCGAGTGCAGCTCGTTTTCAAACCGGCACGCAATCCATGTTCGAGTGCACTTAATCCGAATTGTGCACCTCGGGACAGACAACTCGAATACGTCGAATGTCAATGTTAGTTACCCTTCTTCTCGCTGTGGAATAGAGCTTGTAAGCGTGGAGTGGGCGCAAATTAGGAAACAATTTCATTAGCTGTCCAATGGGCGGCGCGCAAGCTCCATTGTTCGTGGCCTACGGCTCGATCAGTCGATTGATCGAAACGAAAGAGTGGTCGAAGGATGCTTGCATTGTGGCGGTGAAAAAACGTGCAAAAGGGATCGTAACCGATTCAACGAAGCTTCAACGTTGAATGTAAAGTAATTTTAGTGAGAGGATGAAAAGAAAGAAGGGAGTGAGGTGGTAACGTTGAGCCATCAACTGATTGCGACAGGATGGCGCTGTCTCACCTTGCCGAGGAACAGCTTCAGTTCGGTGCAATTAAGTGAATCTATAGAAAAGAGAATTAAAGACAATGTCATTCCAAACTATTGCCTTCTCCTGTTAGAAAAGTTATTTCTTTTTCTGTCGGAAGAAGGATTTTCTGGCCGAATAAAATTCACCGATGAGTAATATTTTCTGATTTTAATCGAAAATTGAAAATAATTTTACAAAAGTAATAACTTGCGAATTAATAATAATGTTAACAAATTTTCTCGCGTAATAGGAAAAATTATAAATGAATTAACGAATTGAAGTTAAGATCAGCCTTTATACGACGCTTAGCAAAGGGGAGAAAGGAAAAAAGAAAGATGAAAGAAGATCTGAGCTGTCTGAAAGGCAATGGCAGTAGAAGCAGCGGCACTCAGTTGAAATGTTTTCGAGTTACCAGCGGCACTTGAAGCCTTAATTTAATAGTCGGCGGCCTGTTCTTTTCCAAACGAAGGGGGTGGATACACTTGAGCGGCGATCCACCGTCGTCCTTGGATCTGCTTACAAAGCAATCTCTCCATCTGGGAAAGTCCAAAGGGAACGCCACCTAATCTAATCTCCGTTACGACGATGCCGAGTCCAAATCGAAGTTGGCAGAGCCCTCGGTATCCGGTTTTCTCCCAGTCTCTAAAGGAGCCCGATGGCGAAGCTGGGCAGTAACCAATCTTTATCTTGATTATGCAGCGCCAACGCCGGAGGAGCCAATCTCTAGCCGAACAGCCTGCCAAATAAGGTCGTAAAGAGGCCGAATCTATCGATCACCGTTTCAAACTGCAAATTCGGCGCAGCTGATTTGCAATGGAGATCGGAGGAGCACCGAGAACGATCGACGATGCGCCCCCGTCCACCGAATAAGCAGCTAAGAAAAGAAACTCGACTTTGTATCGTTCGCGACGAAAAACCAACCAACCGTCTGATTATTCTCGACACTTCGTGCTGAATTTTAAAAACCGTGAACGGATAGCGTCCAATGAAAATTCAATACGATTCGTTAGAGAAAGAAGTGGTCATTATTTGATCGATAGTCAATTAAGAGATTGATCCAATTCCAGGTTATTCGGTCAGTTTATTTTGTTGCCAAGTTTCATTCTCGTTTGCAGCTTAAAAGTTTCAGAAATACTTCGAACTTTTTTCTTATCGATCCTTTTTCTCCGTTTTAGAATATAATACGTCAATTTTTAATTGCACTTTGGGATTTATCAAATTTTCACGGTATTCGCAAACGTGCTCAGATCCGAAACTACATTATACCTTTTACTTTACCTACTTTACGCTCACCTTGTAAGACCTAGGAAACGAATACATTAGAAAATTATACAACACGGTATGAAGTTTTCTTGACTTGGTGACTAGCGTTCGACGGAACTTTGTCGAACTTCGTAACCTAGAAATTCTGAAACTGAATAAAGCCGACGAAATTCCGCGCATTCGAACAACAAGTTTGCCAATCGATCGACTAAAACGACGTACCAAGGATTCTTCCGTGTTCCAGATATTTTCAGGTTACGGGGGATATACCTACATATACACAATTCGGCTCGAAGCTAATATCGTAAAAGATATCGAGTCGTCTTTGTTGGCTGCAGAGATTTTGCAAGGTCGTACGATTGAATCGTCAGCAGAACCTGGAACAAATGGGCGAACAGTTAGCAGAACGATCGGCGCAACTACGATCGGTCATCGAGCTGTGATATATGCGTCGCCGACGTCTGTAAATGTCCATAAATTGTTTTCGCTCCGTCGCGTTATAAATAAAGCGGACTTTTTTTTTTAAGCCACAAATTCGCATCGCCAACGATAGGATTAATGGCGATATTAGAAAGTTTATTCACGATCCGTTCACCGTGACGGTATCGGAATAATTATTTTATTGTCCTTGATTTATTATTATTGTCATGATGTTATGTCGAGGGCTCGAAAAGTGTTTGATAAAATATTAATCTACAGTCTCGTTCGAAAGATTGGAACATCCTTCTTTAGACGAAACGAACATTCTCGCATATTTTCCCGAGAACACGGAATATTACAATTAGTATCTTTCATTTCTAAATATCAATTGAAATCTTTAAACTTTAGTTGAAAAATAGAAATCTTTAAAATTGTTGATGTCGATTTATGATCAGAATAGCGTCGAATATTTTGAGTTGGAAAGTATTCTATCGAATAAATGCAGGCCATCGATTGAATTCCATTCGCTATGCGCAATCACGTTATTACAAAGTAATGATAGCAGTTGCACAATGCAATAAGATTCATGATCTCATTGTACTTAGAAACATTCTAGTCTCTGCGAAGTTTTTAGACATTTAGTCTGGTCACGCACTAGGTGACTCGAACTGCACGATTGCTGAAGCGTTTGTTCATAAAACACCGTACACGGTAAAAGCGTCAAATATCAATTTACAAATGTAATCAAATTTATCGTTCTTCGATCGGTCTTCCGGTTTCCATTAAAAAAATGTCTTCAATAGCGTACCGTCATTACGTCATGTCTCTGAATTAACTATCCACGTTTTTACCTGCAAATCTGAAAAGACAACGGGCAAACTATTTCATTACGAGCTCGAGAAAGTGTGAAAGGTCTCTACGCCACGGAAGGCTTGCGGTCGCTCGGATGAAAGTGGAATCGGCGGAAATGCTCGCAAGCCCCGTGACGGAACAATCGAACCGTGGATATTTAAGTGTCACCGGTTGCGACGTGGTCATCAGTCGGATGATCGCATCGAAGCCGGATCGAGATGCTGCGTGTCGCGTTTCCTGCCGCTATTCTGCTATTCTTGCTTCAACAGACATGTCTCGCTCGGGAATTGAGCTCCATTCGCGATCGTCGAGATGTCCAAATGGAAGACAGCGACGCGTTACGATCGGTAGTCTCTGTCAGCCCAGTTCCAGTAAGCTCAAACGTGGACGAATCGAAGCAGGATCTTATCACGGCTGCCTCTGGCCATCAAGGTCATAATCACGAGTCTGGAGGAGGACAGAGTCATCACGCTGATCATCATGAAGAACATGGCGAGGAAGGTGAGAAGGGATACAAGAGTCATCATCATCACGATAAGAGTGACAAAGGTGAGCACGATAAACATCATCATTCTGGTCATCACGAAGAACACGGTGGCCAGAAGAAAGGACATCACGACGAACACGAGAAATACGGAGAACATCACGAGGGTGAGAAAGGACACAAAGGTGGAAAGTTTGGAGAGAAAAAGGGTCACAAGAAAGGTCACAAGACGAAAGGGTATCATAACAAGTTTCACAAGGACGAGTATCATAAGGAACATAAGTTTTACGATGATTATCATAAGGGTGGCCATCATAAGAAGCATGGTGACTTTTATGGACACCATGAGAAGAAGGAAGGAGAGCATAAGAAAGGTGGTCATCAGCATGCCGGGTATCACGAGGATCATCATGGTAAGAAGGGTCATCATGATAAGGGTCATCTGGACGAGGAACATAAAGGTCATCATGGGAAACACGGACACGATGAACATTATAGCCATCATGATTCTTATGGAAAGAAGGGTGACCAGCATTCTGGCAAGAAGTACGGATACAGTAAAGGACACAAAGGTTAAAAGATGTAACGCTCTGAGTTGAAAAACGGTTCTGGATACTTTTGTTCCAAGAATTTCGTTGCTCTGTTTCTAGCTTGCGATTAAAACTGTATGTTTGTTATACTGTATTGTTGTGAATTGATGATTGAGAAACTGCGATTGGCCTTGCTTCGCGTTTCACCGAATTGTTATTACTTTGTTAACGAAGAGATATAATAAATTAATATTTTTATACAACGTCCCGGTGTATAATAAAACAATTTCGTCCCAAGACGTTTGTCAGCTAAATATTCAAATTAGTAGAGTTCTCTCTTGAAGAGTTACGTAAAGAAACAAAATCAAGGAAATATATCAATATATTGAACAAATTGAAATTTATATCGAATTAATATGTAAGAGTAAAAATATGTTACAAAAATGGAGTTAAGATTTTCTGACTAACTGTTCATATTTTGTAAAAAGAAAGACATGTTATATCGTTATATCTATAGCCACATGTGCTTTTAATTACAAAGACGAAAATTAATCATTGTCGCTAGTAAATAGAAGAAAGCTTTATGCGTTAAGGAGTTAAACGTTACATTAGGTCTGTATAGTCGTTATTCACGCCACTCGTTATTTACACTGAAAGCGTTTAATATCTGAAATATTTCACAACCGTCAGTTTTAAGTTCTTCCAAAGTGACGGCGAAATAATGTATCGTGGAACGATATATATCATAGCCGGTATTGTGTAAATACATTATGTAAATAGACGCGCGGATATAGTGGCTGCAAGCACGAGAAAAAACACCGATATAGCGTGCCGCGTTGCTCTCTTTTCACTTTCCCTGCGGTGCTCTGCAAATAAGTTTCTTCGAGGCACATATTTGTCTCATAATATCGCCATTAATCAAACTGAAACGCGGCGTATACCTTTCTTGCCGAATTTTCGATGAAATTTTCATCGTTCGTTCGTTCGATCGACTGAAAAAGTTTCCGCGCGTCGGATTCCGTTTCGATGGCCTTGCCAATTAAAACCAAATTGGCTCAACATTTTATACAAAATTCCATTATACGTTAATATTCATGCTTTGTTATACGATATTTCTCAGAATCGTTGTATGAACATCTCGATATGTTTGACAGCACGTAATTCGATTATAAAGTTACAGACGTCAGAAGTGCGTTGATTTTATATTTTATAATCGTTGTTATAAAATGTTACGACACGATAAAGTTCACTTTTCAAAAGTATTACGCGATAGTGAAATTACGACTTTATAGAAGTTCATAAACGCATTCACGTTTACGAGGATAATTCAAAAGGTGGAATACAAGGATTTGTTTCATCCTCTAAATAGAATGACAAGTATTATACTTTCGACGCTTCAGGATCAGGATTTCTCTCTGTTTACCCATCCAGCAGTCTGTTGCATATAATCCCACGCCTTCGAAAAGTTTATTTACACGAGGCAACGGGTTTGTAACGCAACGAGAAACGCGTGTGGCCGCGTTTGCACACTGTCATCGGTGGTGTGTGCTCTGGCAAGGAAGCGCCTACGGTAATAACGAGAACGAAAAACAATGTGTTCGGTGCGAAATTGGAGCTGCAATCGAAAAAAGCACACCAATCCCGTGTGCAGTTCGTCCGGGATTTTAATCAAACGCGATTGCGTTCGTCTGTAATCCGAACAATTTCGCTATTTATGCGAGCGCGTCCCCAATACGGTGGGAAATTGTTTCGTGTAATGCAATAAAGGCCTTTCCATCACGAATCGTTCATGGACACTCGAAAAATTTAATTCAAACCTGTCGCTAGTTCAAACGACCGACGAAACGAACACGTAGCCCGCCAATTAAATTGTATCGTAAGAAAATTTCATTGCTTTCCTGCGAGATACGAAGTACTTTCGATGTAAAAAAATTCACTGATTGGCTTATATTTTTTAACGAATAACAACGCTCCAAACACTCAATATGTCGAAACAAAATATAATTATTTAATCGTAGAAATGTATCTCTCGATACATTTATCGGAAATTTCTATTTTTGTATTTATAATCACAAAGTTAATACATAAAATTCAATTATGTTGTTGTCATTCGAGATAACAGTTATCTCGATTTTATTTTTCAATGTAACGAGCTTTAACATTCGCTGATCATACTACGTTCTCGTGGTCCATAAGCTGGCAATTTAGAAACATTCTATTACATTCAAACGAAACCGTGTGTTCGTTAATATCAAATATACATATAAATCATAATAATTTTGTTAATATACGATAGATGTTATAAAGAAAATATAATGGAATTTGCAATGCTAATACCAGCAATAAATAGTCTAGAAGGATGTACAGAGACACGGAAACTTATGTGTCCATTGTACGTTGAATACTGTTATTATTATAGCTATGAAATGCTGCGACTAAGTTTTAAAAATATAAAATCATGTTATATATATATCCCTATACTTGAAGTAATATCAAAGTCCATTAAAAAGGAGGTCTGTTAATCGATCGTGCGGGAGTATAACGTAAGTTCCGCGTTACACAACGGCACAATAGATATCCTGCGACGATTATCGATCACTCGGACTTCATCTTATAAAGAACATTCGCTTTTTAATTGCGCTATTTCGTTATGCACGTATTATCCATTGGCCAGATTTTCGAAATAATAAGAACGAACGCTCAAACAATGTAAGCTTATCCGGAGCACTTAATCCAGATGGCTTATATCATAAAAACCTTTCTTCCGCAGCCTTATCGTGCAATTTTCAATAGAGAAAGAGGGGAATTGCAACTACACGAATCGTTTATTATTATATTTTACTGATTTCTGAACATTTTATCAAAGAATTCCCGATTAATACGCAGTTATTTTGTTATTACATCTATTACCTTACGTTGAAAATTTGTATTTCTCATAACATTCGAATATCATATTTCGCAATTGTAAGCAGAATCAGAGATACTATATTTTTCCATTGAAATAAAAATTATATTGTAGATTATTTAATTGAGATCCGACAGGATATACACGAAGTTTACTTTTGAAACAGACAATGAAAATCATCTGGTAATGTTGATTTTTCGAAATTGATTCGATACTCGCGAACCTTCGCCGGAAGATTGCAAATGTATTTTAATTTCTGATTTTTTCGTTACCGATTCAATTTTTCTCGAAGTAAAACAAACAAAATTCTTGTACTCTGGTTTACAAATGGAAACACGTGTATCTCCCTGTTTATCTTGCAAAATAGATGAAATTGAATGATTTGAGTTTCCACGAGAAAAACCAGTTATCGTATTTGCACGTAAAAATGATTCAAACTTCGTGCTACACATCCGTACGCCTTCTCCGGAAACTTTATTTACGTATTCTGTTTCTGCGTGTTCGCGCTGCACTTAGAAACGCCAAAGAGGTTTCAAAATTCACGCCCATCTTCATACTAACGTCTTATTCAAAGGCAAACGGAATTCGCATAGTAAAATATGTTTTACTATACAGTTACATTTTACTATACAGAAACACTACAACAAATGAATATCTTCTTGGTAATAATCAGACCTGTGAAAATTTTATTTGAAATAAAAACAAAGAATTATAATTTGGAATAATGAGCCATTCCAACTTACTTTCATTTTTAACATAATACAGAAAAAATCGATTTTTTTTTTTGTATTAAGACTAAATAATCTTCTGCTTTAATTAATAATAATCTTCTCTTTTAATTAAATAAAATAACGAACAATTTGGGTTTTAATAGTAATTTTTCAAATATTTCATTTAGATGGAGGATTTTAGAAACTAGAACCTGGAAAAAATACCGTAAAACGTTGCAAGAACAACTTTGGAATTATTCTTGTGCCAAAACATTTAGACATAGGTTTAAGAGAAATACAAGATATAAGCAAATGGATATTTAAATTTGAAGTATAAACATATAACAATAAGTAGAATACTTAAAAATACTCAAACTCGTCAAGAAATCAATTTAGTGTCTCGTTCAATTGGTTCATTTTTTAGAAGAAACTTTGATCGCGAAGATCAAAGTTCGTCTCGGGCACACACAGTCAAAATTCGTAATCTTTTGAATGGAGCTAAAAAATAAGTATTTCGAGAGAAGCTTCGAGTCTTGAAACGACTCAAATAGATCGTTCGCTGGTATTTAAAGAAAATTTGATTGACGCTGTGTACTTGTACAGAGACGTAAATGGCATTAGCTTCATAGATAATCTAATATCAACTCATCGCGTGTCAATTTTCATTTCGCATCAGTCAATTAGACGTTTCATTCGTAATAGATCATCGATAAGTGTAAGTCTGTGGTGTCCATGTCTCATGCATATTTTCGTATTCTCGACGCGGCTTTTCACCGGTCCCAGTCGGAATTTACACGTTCCCTTTAATTTAAACGCTTTCCATTGTCCTCGGCTCGCATACTAAGTCCTCGTTACCCGCTAGTTGCGTGCTGGTATAAACTCTATTAGCAGCTTCGTTCGCGACTCGATTTCATTAAAACAAAACCGGTTGTCTGGTTCCTATGGAACGCTCGCACGTTTCGGCCTATTCCTTTGCGAATTATCTGGCGACGACGTGCCTACGTTATTCGGGGAATTAATAAGTTAGACCTGCGAAGGTCTCGGTTAGGTTACTAATTCAATGTGTCTGTCGTTTACACTGACAATCTCAAATAGATGCATACTCTCGAAGAGGCATGGCAATCCTGATCCGATGGTATCAAGAAATGACTATTGCACTGACCGATGTAAAAGTTAGTCGTTGAATTAATTTATATTTTTCAATCGATTATTTCCTCAATATTTTGTAATGTCAATAATGTGTCAAGCATGTGCAAACAACAACAAGAAATCATTTCTCTCTCTTAATGTCTATAGACGGATAATGTAAATGTTAAAGATAAAGAAATCGAATTGATCAAAGTAATCATTAATTTAACTAACTAGCCAGTGAATAAAGATCATGATCGATAGAGAGCTTTAATACTTTCCGATTATAACATTTAATATGCTATTACTATGTAAATTTAATAATTATCGTTGTAATTCTCGTGTACATCGAATTACATGTACACATTTAAATGTCAAACGCAAACACTTTGCAGTTGTAATTATACATAACATTAAGAGCTCGAAATCTTTTTATTTAAATAATAAAAATTCGACGAGAATTCAATAAACTAAAAAATCAATAGAAATTCGTTTAAAGAAGAAGAATTCTAATAAAAATAATTTAATCTGTAATGAAATGTTTCTTGACATTAGGTATATTTTCCATTATTATGATTAATGAAACAGTTTGACGTAATAATTATTCTATCAAGAGATGTTAAACGAGGGAAATGTTCGTGCAAATTTTCTACGCGTTCCTGGAAAATAATTTGATTTGTATAATCAAACAGTAAAGAACAACTTTCGCGACGAAAAACGTAATGCAGTAATAAATGAAAATTAACTGAACGGCAGAAATCAAGCAGAACTCTCTAGGGATAATCCTCTTTTAGTTTGGCGAAAATGTTGCCGCGTTAACTAACGTTTTATAAATTGAGCAGGAAAGTTCTGCTACGCCTCGTTCTTAATTTGATACGAACGAATAGTGAACAGCCATGTACAACATTTAGAAACAAAATAGAATTTATGTTTAGCGATACTTCATCTTATTCGCTGCGAAAAATTATTATTTAATCCCAAATATTCTACTACCGATGTTAATTTCATCGTACAGCAGAAAATTATAACGATAATATTAGTATCATTTCATGGAGTAAAATTTCATTCGCTGAAAAATCGAATGATAAAATTAAAATACGATATGAACTTAAAATTAGAACCTGTGATACGAATCTGATCTGACTCGCAGAGAATTCAGTGATACGAATGTCATGATTGAATTGAACAAGTATCGATAATTAGATGAAAAAGAAAGACTTAATTACAATATCGGTCGTCTATAGTATGTGTCGAGGTTATTAGATGTGTGAACAGAGGAACGCGTGCATAAATTGTAAAGTAGAAAATATATTTTAATACAGAAGTGTTACCCTATGACTGAAAGCCCTGAAACCATCGTCGTCTGTCTACTGTTTATGATCTGCCTTCGTCCCAGTCTTTTGCCTATACGCTGTCGATAGCTTCGGTGCTTGAGAAAACTAAAGAGATCAGATGTAGAGTTTTCTTAGAAGTGGCGACCACTTCAACAGTATGGAATAATGATTTAAAAAGATTTGTATAATTCCTTAACAATTATTCCTATCTTTCTTTCCTAATTCATTTAAATTATTTCCTAACTTTATCCGATTTATTCGTAAGCATGCCAACATTTATAAACAGTTACGTAAAATCGAATTCAATTTTCCTTTTCATCGCTCACTAAATATATTTGAAAAGTTGCATTCAGATATTTCGAAGTAAACATAAAATTCACATTTGAACTCACTCGTACAAGACAGGCTGTAAATTTCTCCTCTTCTAGGAAAATCCACAACTCTGCTTCTTCTTTACCGCGATCGATTGAATTTAGATTTGTAGCCGATGCGAAAGAGGTTTCCGGGAATGGGAAACACGGTAAGAAAATACGAACAATGTCGAGCAACCGAGCAACTGAAATTAAATGTGGTAATTTCGCAAGAGCAACGTCTTCGTCGGACGAAGAAAAAGATAAATTACCGATGTACAGTTGATTGATCTTGCGGAGCCAGGATAGTTCGTTAAGTGAATAAGAAAGCTTCTAATCGAACGCTATCGAATTTACTCGAAGTCTGTTGCACTCTCCTTGTTTCCGGTTCGTTGGTAAAAACTCTTCGACGTCCATCGAAAGAAACACTCGTGAGTTGACAACGACGTGCCGTGAAAGAATCGAAAAATACGATTCACGGGTGATTTTCCTCGAGATATGAAAATAAGATGTAATTGAAATGTAAAGAATATGGCAATGAAGCGATATTTTATTTCTTCGTTCTGATAAAATTGCCTTATCAATGTTTTATAGAGGATGAGGTCAGAGAGAGAATGAAATAAGATCGAATTTGATAAGAAATACAATGGCAGCGATATAAAAAGTCTACCGTAAGTGTTTCGATATCCTCGTGGACCATTGTATATGTAAAATTCAGATCATTTTTCTATATCCTCTGGTGAAATTGAATATAAACAAGATAAGATAAAACTTTGATTTAAGAATAATTCAAAATGAAGTAGGTTAAATAAAGTGTATAATTGAATAAAATTTTTTACGAGAATGAAATCAGGAAAGACGTAAAATGAGATTGAAGTTGATTAAGGTTATACGAAAAGGATATATGCTCTTGAGATTTACTTTATGCGAAATAAACTGAAACTCTGATTAAAGAATAGCTCAAAAAATCGAGGGGATTAAATCCTCGTAAACTTTACGTTGACGCTTTATAAAACTGCTGCAAAAGAAATTACGGTTTTTAACTGAATTCCCTCTTGAATTTTTTACTTACGTATCGAGTCTCCAGAATTTTATCGTCCTCCGTTTCTCACTCGTCGAATTACCACGAATTTATTTTACATCTCAACGTCGCTAATTAACACAACAACGGTTCCAACCAAAAAACGAGCCGTTCCAATAAAAGAAATCAACAAAAGGCGAAAAGAGTAAAAAATAACAAAAAAGAATATTCCAATGTCTCTGTCGCGAATATTTAACCGCGAGAGAAACCGATAAATCGCGGGCATCTACCGCGTATAAATTGCGGGAACGAGATGGTTGCGATGAAAAATTCTGTCCCGCGGCCGCGAAATTGCTCCGTACGAGTGGCTCGTTGGCGCGGCGAGCCGCGGTTAATTTTTCTCGTTGTTCGTATCACAGCGACAACAGGCTCTCCGCGACGAAACGACTACGAGGACGAGTGAATCGACGACGATGCTCGACAGTGCTCATTAATTTGGTTGAACGACAGGATTATTGTACGATCGATCAAAAAGTACCAGAGCGAAATGGATTCGCTTCTCGCCCTTTTAACGCGCGCGTCTCCGGGAGTGTACAGCACAGCACGGTCGTTCGAGATCTACGAGCACGGGCACGACCGTTTCCTCCTTTTCTTTTGCGAGTCGCACGACCACTCCAATTAGATTAATTAAGCCAGCCACACGTACATGCGTCACGGGATAAAACAATGGCCTCGGGTGTTTCTAGCGAAGCGACGGGATGGAAAGGTAGGGAAGAGGAGCCACACAGTGGTGGAATTGTCACACGCCAGAGAATTTCAAGTAGATCCACTCGCTTGTATGCAATCTCCGGCCGAGAATGGGCAAGCGGCGTGATCGTGCGGCCTGCTGTAACATCCACGCTGCCCTAAAAGAAGCGTATAAAGCTCCGTTAATCCGTGTCTGGTGCACCGGAATCCAGTCTAGATAGACCCACGAATGGCCGCGGCAATTTCATTTGCAGAGGGTGGAATCGTTAATCAAACCCGTGGCACGGTGAATGCGCTAGAAGCCTGGCGACTATACTCGTGCCCGTCGCCACTGGTCCGCGTTTTTTTCCTTCTCTGTATATGAAATATATTTGTACCTGTATTTGTATGTTTACGTTTGTGTAGGTAGGTAATGCACACGGCGTGATAAAACGAAAATGCTGCGAAGAAAATGAGAAAAAAGAGGGAAATATGTATATGGATGTTTGTACGAGCCGGTTGCGTGTATAACGTTGCACGTTTCAAAAGGAGTCCTGCCATCGCGACCGCACTTATGTCCTCGACTCCTCTCGTCATGCAGAACGTACAAATTTATTGGGACGCGTTGAAATTTTAAGTAGTATCAACCCAGTTACCGTGCACGTGTTTTTCGAGATTCCTGCCACAATTTCCTTTCTGCGCTCCCAAGTAGGTTAGAATATAAAATTGACTTTATTAAATCATTCAACGTTTCGATAGAGTTCTTTTTTACATCCGTTTCCATCGCATACTGTGGCTGCAAAAAGTATTGGCACACCGCTGTATTTATTTAACATATAATACAATATAAATAGACTACAAATAAAGAATCCACCATGACATATGCATGCATATATTTAATTAGAATAAGATCTATTTTATCGAAAGGATTGATAAAATATAAAAGAATTAGTACTCTATCATATGTACCCACTTCCAGCCATCGCTTGAATCTTTTTTACCGTCACGATAATCGTTGTAATCTTGGTGATCTTCGTCGCCACTGTATCCCTTATGATCTCTGCAATGGTGTCCCTGTTCGTAATAATCTATTTTACCATAATGATCCGCCTCGTGTTCGTCATAATCGTGACGATCATCCTTATAATCTCCACCTTTCTCTTCCTCGTGACCATAACTATAACCGTCATCTTCCTCGTCGAAATCAGAATCATGCTCTTCATCGTAAAGCTCGTTGTGATTCTGATATTCGTCTAATTCCTTTACCTCGTGACGACCATGTGTGCTGTGTCCATTGTCATAATGTCCATTGTCGAGGAACTTTTCACCCTTTTCACTTTCCCTACCTTCGTGATGTTCATCGTAACGATCGTCGTCATGATGATGGTATGTCTTCCCTTCGCCATCATCGTCGTAATACCCGTAACCTTTGTCCAGGTTATCGTGACCTCTGGTAACTTTGTCCGCTTCGTGATAACATTTGTAGCCCGTATCGGCGTGATCACTAGCTTTGCCTTGGTGAATAGCGTAACGATCGTTACCACCACGTTCCTCGTGTCGATGGAAATGAAAGGTAGCCGCTGGTTGCGGATCCTCGTAATTAATGCTCGTCGCGAAACTCACGGGCGCCAAAATAGCCAGAAGTATCAACAGACATGGACCTCCACGTACGGCAAACATATCGGTTTTCTTTAATCTTCTGCTGGCCGAGTTCCTATTTTTGAAGAGGGCGCAAATGTGTATCTAAAGTTGGGCGATACGGTTGATTGGAAGAGTATATATTGATTCGCGGTTAGTGCTTCGTGTTTCGTCGTATTTTTCTTAGACGAGTGGTTCTGAAATTACAGCTCGGAAAAAGATTCCCTTTGCCTTTCTTTTTTAGGCAAGGGAAAATCAAATTTGGAAATTGTATCGTATGTAGGTCGAAACGAACGATGGATCGCGCGACGTGCAACTTGAAACGTGAAACATGAATTAATCGTACGGAGTATTTATCATTCTTGAATAACGATGAAAGTGACGAAGATAATGAAAAAGTAGCTTCGTGTACATTGGTAACTTTGCGTATTTCTTTTTTATTTCTGTTCTTTGTATTATAATATTTTATATTTCTATTTCCACCAGTATATACATTCGCTCTAACGTACCTGAGCAATTGAGCAATCAAGAATTACAAAATCCATACTCCTTTAAAACCCAGAAATAGTATATAAGCAAGCAAATTAGTTGAAAATGAATAAAAGACTGTCACTGTCCATCGTTATTTTCTTTACCTGTCACAGAGTTTTACAGCGGGTTCACAGCGTAAATATAGTCCAGCGAAATAGCCAGCGCGAAGAATTCGTTTGCGAATATTCGTTCAGAAATGTTACGCGCCAAGTGAACGAAACTGGCGATATTACGGCAATGTAGTTGGCTGTTACTGCCAATATGAGCGGATGCGCGAAAATCTAACTTTTATATGTCTTTCGCCTCAATGTACCGTACAATCACTGTTAGCAAAAACATGCAAAATTTAACCGATGCAACGACGACCTCCGTGAAGGGAGGAGAGCATTATCTGATGTCCGATCCACGCTATGTTGGAAAACACATTTGCTACGTGTTACAGAAGTTAACGGACTGCCGTGTGAATTCGAATGTTTTGTAATCCGGTTTGTCTACCTAGCCGTAACGAGAGAAATTATATAATTTCAGTTACGAAATATCGATATGTTGCATTAAATAATGACCGAGTCACCGACTGTTTCTAATTTACTGTTTAATACAGATACGCTACATTATGTTTTAAAGAATTCGTGCATGTTCCCGAAAAAGAGTACGAAACGTTTAGCAGACGTAGGCACATTGTTTAATACCTATATAAATGATATATAAGAAATATAAAATATTATATTGTTCGATAGATTGTTCAAGCTGGCGTCATGCAGTGTTTTAAAACGATTGCTTGACTTTTGAGAAAAAGACAATTTTCACCATTGTCTGTTACTTAATTCTTGATTTTTTCGAGTTTCTAGATCCTTAAGAATATGCATCTTTGTCTATGACGTCCATGGCTATAAAATAATTCACTGCAACCTTTTACGAGGATTGAAGAGATACCGACCGATAAATAGCATTCTTCAAGATGACAGAGATTACTAACTACTGTGTAAATATTATCATATCACATTTAAATAATTTGTATATATATGGTAGGTAATACTAGTTAAGTTAATGGAAATGTTTAAATTTTAATTCAGAATCTTTAAGAATTTAGAAACTTAAGAAGAAAGTAAGAGAATAAGTAACTGGAAATGCTGGAAATTATGACTTTTTTTGGCCAAACAGCTGTTTTGAAATAGTGTACGCCCTGAAGAAACGAAGAAAGCAGAGAAGGGTGGAAATAGACAGAGAAAGCGCATTTTATCCTGATGTATATGTATCTCTTTAACCATAATAATATCAAAAAGTTTGAAATTCGATTAAGTAGGTCAGGGAATCGGTTTGTTAAAGAAATCGCTATATATACATTTTTGATTCGTGATATCGGTATTTAACGTTGCCGCCATTTGTAAAAGGATCTAGATCAATCCCGTCTGCTATTAATTCTGGAACCTAGATTGCTTTACATTGTTTCCTATAGCGTAGTTGTTGCAGTCGAAGTGTGATTGCATTACGTGGAATCCGTAGTCATTGTAACTGTTCGCGTGGAAACCTATTGATTCCTCAGCTGATCTCTACATTCCCTGGTATATATGTAGAGAGAGATTGTAAAGATACGAGGTTCATGTTTCAATGAGATTGAGTTATGAGAACAAATCAATAATTCGTGACAGAATTTACGATAATCGATATAACGAAAATTTTTATCAATTTTCTACACGAGATGTAGACTAATGCAAAATCATTATTTCCCGAAATTCAGTTGTATATACTGTCCTACTACTTTTACTTACTCTTACTATTGAATTCCTTTTAATTAATCGCTCTTTTTATAATCTGTTCAGATAGAAAAGAAATTCAGAATCTTAAAGACATACAATCATATAAAAGGTATGAAGGAATATATTCCAAAGAATGAAGGGAGAAAATTTAATCGTTAAGGGACGGTTTTATTATTAAAACAAAACATGACGATTCACATTTCAGTGTCTAAAATTAATCAACGATGTAGTAAAAAACAATTGAGACAACAAATATAAGAAAATTTCATTGCATTTGCTGCTTCTTTTAATGGTGTCCACCATGTCCACCGCCACCGCCACCGCCACCGTGACCGCCGCCACCGTGACCGCCGCCACCATGGCCGCCGCCGCCACCACCGCCACTCGAATACCCATGTTTCTTTCCTCCATGATGCTCCTCCTTTTTCCCATAATCCTCGTGATGCGAGTAATGATCATCGTGTCCATGCTTTCCATGGTAACCTTTATGATCGTCATCGTAGTGTCCCTTATCGAAGTGACCCTTCTTTCCATGATGGTCCTCATGATGTCCAGAATGATGATGACCACCCTTCTTGTGATGTCCATCTTTACTCTCATGGTGTCCATAATGATCACCATGTTTCTCATGATGACCTCCCTTGTGGTAATCATCATAGAATTTGTGCTCTTTGTGGTATTCATCCTTATGGGCTTTGTGATGATAACCATGGGTCTTCTCACCTTTCTTGTGACCCTTTTTGTGTCCATATTTTGAACCCTTGTGCTCATCCCCATGCTCATGGTGGTGTCCATGTTCCTCGTGCTCGTCATGGTGTCCCTTTTTGTGCCCACCATGTTCTTCGTGATGACCTTCGTCGTGATCCTTGCCATAATGACCATGATCGCCTTTGTCATGATGATGCTCATGTTTGTACCCTTTTTCACCCTTTTCACCGTGTTCATCATGATGGTGTCCATGATGATCGTGACCACCGCCTTCCTCATGATGGTGACCACCATGGTGGCTTGCTGACATTTCGAGGTCTCTTTTATTCCTCAGCTCCCTCGCCATGGATAAGGAGATAAACGTACAGATCACGGCTAAGCCGAGATACGGCCATAAACTCTTCGCCATGTTGGTTGCTTTGTAGACCAACGAGTGCTATCGACTGATCACATCGCTTTAAAGCAAAGCTTATATACCTACCGTCATAGTCGCGTTTCATACGTAACCGCTTTCGTTCGTTCGAATCGTTGCTCTCTGGTACTACACATCACCGCTGAGTGTTGTTCGAATAAACTTTTATTGGGAATAAAATTTTATTTGTTCATTCGTTCGTTATTTGATTTCAATCCCATATTTGTTTATTTGTTTATTCGTCCGCTGGTTATTTCAGTTTTTCTTTGTTTTATTTAATCTATTTTTCGTAATAAAATCTAAAATTGCTATCGAATTGAAATATATAATTAGATTATCTAGATAAATATCATAATGTAAGTCTACCGATACTTGGAATTTTTTTTTGAAAATTTCTTAAGATAGATACACGCAATATATAACAGATTTAAATAACTTTTTTCGGAAAAATCTATACACTTAAATCAAATTGAAATAAAATTAAACAGAGAAAGAAATTTATTTGTACTTTTCTGCAAATTTCAAATTATGAATAACTCTAGTATACGTCACGAGTAAAGAAATACGCTATAAACAATTATCGATAAATAACAAATTATTGAAATTCATTCGTCATCATTTTGTGTATAGCATCGTCGTATATCTTTCCATGTCTCGCATTGTTGTTCATATACTACTGACAGAGATTACTTTTCCGAGTAGGATAGAGACGTTAAATAGCAAATATTGATTGCGTTAATACGTTTTTTCCAAACGGTTAGGAACAGCCAGCGTTTTTCTTCATCTACGGAGTAATTAACTGTGAAATAAATTAACGTTATTTACTCGAGACACGGAAAGTACAGGGACAAATCAAGCATCGCTAACGCGACACTCGATAAGAAGCCAATCAATTTGTAGACGGCTGAATAACGGTAGAACGTTTATTACAAAACAGCCGAGTAATATGAAAATATTTCACCGTTCACCGAACTTCTTTCTGCAACGATAGTTTCTCGCTTTCGTTCCCGATTCAGTATTGGGCAAAAGTTATTTCGACTGACAAATAAAAAGATGTACGAATCGATCGAACATAGATCGTAAAATCGAATCGAAATCAACATTTTCACAAAGGGACCGAATAAATTGCTTTTTGAAAGGAATGAACGAATAAATCGAATATCAACTGAACGAATAATTCTATTATATTCTCGTGATTGAAGTTTATTTTGATTTTAATTGAAGAAATTATTCAATTAATTACTCATTATTCGAAATGAAAGTTTACTACCTAAACTTCTTTCATTCTTGTCACAGATTTCTATCGGCGATTTTAATTAATTTTTGCGAGCTGAATATGAAGATAAGAAATGGAAATATTTCACTTTCGACATGACAATTACGTTCTGCGCAGGACGAAGAGATCAACTGTGTCAAGGAATTCCGTCAAAGGACGACACGATCGTTTTGCGATTGTTGAACAATATTTGTACTCGTTGATAAATCTAAAATTTTATACTTATATTACATTTATGTCATATTTGTATCATATGTACATGTACACAACTAAATCCGAAATAAACATTTTTTTAACCTTCCTGAGAGTAATTGTAAAAATGAAAAATCACTAATACGAAAACAAATGCGTAATACAGAGTTCTCTGATATAGCTAAAATTCTAGATCATGGTGAAAAACGAAAAATTTATTAAAAAAATAGAAAGTACCGAAAATCAGTCCACCATTACGAAAGGACACGTTGTCTGCATAATAACTTGGAAAAAAACGTAGACGAGAGAAAAGTATTGTTTACATGTGTCTATATCTTTCCAACAGTTTGGACTAGCAATCTAGTTGCATAACGGTCTCGTTTGACGGCGCCGATTCGATCGAAATCGATGAATTGCCAACTGAACGGGTTAAGGAGACGTTACTTTCGCAACACGGTAAAGAGCCAGCGACGGAACCGCTGCTTCCTTAATATCGATTATTCCCCGTTCGATATATAATCCGAGCGTGGTTGCCGGATTAATCATACCGAGCGCAGCGTCGGAGTCGAACGTATCGATTGTATCGATCGAATTCCGACCGATCAGCACCGCTATGAAGTCTCGCCTAGCGATTTGTCTATTGTTTGCTTGTATCGTCTGTCAGTTGAGCTCGATCGTTGCGCGAGAGATCTACAAGCAAGAGGATGATCTAGTTGCGGCAGCCTCCCATCATCATCGTCATCACGAGGAGGGTGATGGTGGAGAGCATCATTCTGATCATCACAGCAATCACGGTGATAAGGGTGAGAAAGGTTACAAGTCGTCTCATCATCAGGAGAAAGGGGAAAAGGGACATCATGACAAAGATCATCACAGTGGTCATTACGACGAGGGTGATGGCCACAAAAAGAGTCATCATCATGACGATGGTTATTATTCCGAACACCATAAAGGAGAAAAGGGGGAGAAAGGACACAAATTCCACGAAGAAGGTCACTACGGAAAAGGACACAAGACGAAGGGACACCATGAAGTTCATAAATTAGACGAATTTAAGAAGGACAAAGAATTCTTCGATGAACACCATGATTCTGGACACCATGAAGATCATGGTGGTCATTACCACGAACATGGTCACAAGAAGGGTGGACACTTTAAGAAGGGACATCATGATCATGGAGATCACGAGGATCATTATGGAAAGAAAGGACATTATGAGAAGGGACACCATCATCACGATGATAAAGGACATAAGAGCGAAGGTGGGCACGACGAGCATCATAGTCATCACTCTCATCATGGCAAGAAAGGAGGACACGATGATCACAAATCGTGGGGATTCAAGAAAGGGCATTAAGCATCATTCTTATTAATTGTTATGTTTGTTGAACATCGTGTTATGTTGATCTTTGTATCTGATCGAAATAAATACAATTTCTAAAAGAAAGTTATTTGGTTTGAAATGAACTATTTTCTCGCTTGTAAGATTGTCTGTTGCTTAAGCAGAGTTAACTATCGCGATCGCGTGATTTTGTTTCTATGAAAAATTTAATCGATTCATATTGCAGGGTAAACATTAAAATACTTGGATCCTTTATGACGTTTATTACAATAGTAATTTACTTGAGTTAACATCAATTACTGTTTTAAATTATGATAACTACATAAAAGAGTTCTTAAATAGTTATTACTTTTGTTTTATCACAAATTCTACCGAGATACGATAAGTTTATTTATAAAAATCTTCCTTCATTTGAATAGCAGAGTGAAACAGTCTAGGATTCAGCGGTTATGTCAAAACTATTGTTTAGCAATACTTCTGTGGTATTCGACAGACTCGAATCTATCGATTTGTAGTAAGTTTCCCAATACTAAGTTTTTTGCATTAGGCACGTTACGCTACACTAGCAGCCCTTAAAAAATTAGGTCAATAACACTTTCTAAATTTACATTTTCCAGTTACATCACTCGATTAAGTAACAGTATTTTTACCGTAACAATTTAAATTCCGCATTTCAAATTATTCCTGATCTACTTTTGTAGTCAAGTGTCAAATATTTTACACATTTTTAGACATATTTAGACAAACAAATTTTGACATAAAAATTAACATTAAAAAGAATCACAGGAGTTATGCTCTATTTTTTTTTCTTGTTTATAATATCACTGATACAGTAAATGATACGATATCGATCAATCGTCTCCTTTCTGGAACTTGTGTATTCTATCCGATTTTGAATCCTCTTCGACATTATAATCCTCGTGGTTTGAATAATGCGATTTTTCGCCTTCTTCGACCTGTTGACCTTGATCCTGGTTGTCATAGTGTCCCTTATCGTAACTTCCTTTCTCTCCATGATCTTGATAATCGCGTCCAGAAGAATGATGTCCGCCTTTCTTAAAATCACCCTCGTCGGTCTTGTAACCTTTGTCGAATTCCTCGTACTCCTCGAAATCGCCCTTCTTATGATCATCGTCGTAAAAGTCCGTCTCCTTCTTGTATTCGTCTTTGTGATAGACATTGTGGAAACCATTAGTTTTCTGCCCCTTCTTATGATAGGACGAATGCCCGTAACTACTGCCTTCTTTGCCTTTCTCTGTCTCCTTGCGGGAACCATGTTTTTCATCTTCCACCACGTGTCCTTTTTTGTGTTTACCTCCGTTCTTATGGTATCCTGAACATTTAACAGCGATTATGCGAATGCAGATACACCTTACTACGAGAGTATTGATCATGATCAAGTATACTACAATTTGCAAATAGAAGAATTTCCACTTGTTACTAAAATTTCATTTTTTCTTCTTAACCCATTAACGACCAAGTCGAATAATGTTTAAAGATCGCACACTCGTTGTTAAAAAGCCTAAAGGAATTAAGTTATTATAGTAAACAATTAAAAATTTTTACTTCAAAATCGTATTAAAATAATGGATATATTACAAAAGTCCAGGTATCAGAGAAAAGAATTTGACAGTAATATCGAACCATAATATCTACGAACATAATTTCGCATGATCATCATATACAAGAAATCTTCAAAAGACAACAAACCTTCCTCGTGTCCACTATCGCCGCTACCAGATTCCGCTTTACTAAATTCTTTCCCCTTCTTATATCCCTTTTCTCCCTTCATCACTTCCTTCGAATACTCTTCATTCGCGCGTTTCTCTCCCTTTCCTTCCGCCAAAAAACCTTCATCACTCTTAGATCCACCGATTGCCTCATGATCGTAACCATCGCCATGGTCGAACGTTTTCACCGATCCACCGTGATATCCATCGTGAATCTCTCCATCGATATCATCCCAATGCTCAGTCTCTTCCTCTCCTTCTTCCTCGTCGCTATCATCCTCCATACTTTCCTCGTTACCATGATCCTCTTCGCCACTCTTCTCCTGTGTTTCTTCTTTGTCATTCCCCTCGTTCTCGAAGACCTTTCCATCAACGTAATACGGGACGCGTAGCAGAGGCTTGGTAGAGGCTACTGAGTGATCCAGCGATTGCTCGTTACCGTAATTGACAGTTCCTTGGTGGTTGAAGCGCAGAACATCCTCGGCGCTTACATAGGGGTGCAAAAGCGTCGTTTCAGGAACACTGTGTGCAACAGGTGTAGCAACGTACTGCACGACGTCCGGTGCATGGTAGTACCGTCCACTTCCGTGATTGCTGTACTGCACGTAGTAAACCGGAATACCCTGTTGCTGATTGTACACGTAGCCACTGGCCGTCCCGTCGAGATCCTCCGCCATCATCTTCGTCAACGTCATACGCTCGTTCGCCGTTGGAGCAGCGTCGCTCTGGCAAGTTAGAAGAAACACGCACACCAGTGCTCTGGATAACATTTTACGGTAACACAGATGTACAGGAATTGGTATAGTCGGCAAATTTAAACGAGAGAATCTAATACCAATATTAGTCGAGTAACGTACAACGAGCGAGTTGCTTTAAGAAATTAAACGTTCGCCTGATTGATCTCTGGTTAGTGTTATTGCCAGTCAACCGGAATACACACTGGTATGTCTATGAATCGGCGACTTCGCCTTATATATACACGTGATTCGCTGGGTGAATAAGGGATCGTAGAGTGGAACCGAGAGTATTCCACGGTCGAGCTCGATAATTCAAGTACACCGTGTTATTGACGGCTACCCAGCCTGTCCGCCGTGCGTTCTAGGGAAGCATGGGTGATTTGCGTAATGCATCGGTATGACACTGGCATGGCCATTGACCGATCGCTTGTCCCTTTTGGGATACCTTTGGTCATCGTCATCGAGGATTCTATCGGGTTTTAATGTCGCGAGATACTTAACTCCTCCTTAACTCTTTTATTCTCAAGTTGCTATTTGTACGAAATACTATATATGAAATACTATTTATATTATATGAAAAGTATAAGTGATTTGTACAGAAATGTTGATATTTAGGAACATGTAGAAGTGTAGAGAAATTTACAAATAGAATATAAGATAATTATAATATCATGGTTAGCCTCGACTGGAACGCGATACTTTTAAGAATCTGCGAAGCTATAGTGGAATTATACTAAGTTTAATTTAAGTGAAATATTATATATTTTCATCGCATAATACCCAAATCGACAATAAGAAATTTACGCAATTTGCTGTCTTTAAAAAAGCAGCATGTGCAAGCATGAAACCGAATGGTAAATTCGAAATTCTAAAATTTGGATGTAATTTGAAGTTTATGATACTGGCAGGATCATTCGCGTGACGTTCTATTACTCGCGAACACGTTCGACAGCGTGAAAAGGAAGCCAGAGGCGATTCGAGCGGCAATTATTTGCAGCTCGATGTTGCTGCTTGATTGGTTCCATAGGATCGGACGAGGAATTTTAAAAAACAATTTTTAACAACGCAGCAGAATCGAGTTTACCAATGTGCAAAACACGATGAGTCTAATGGAAGCTTACACGTCGTAAAAGTTGAATTATAAGAAACATCGATGTTATGCAATGAAATTCTCGCAGTGTTACAAATTCACACAAAGTGTTGGTAGTAGTATTAGATATTTGCTATGAAAGTTAATACTTTACTATTGATCCTTCTATTTCAGTACAAATTATTTTCTAGCTCTGTTACTTTGTCATTTTTAAATACAGTATTATTTTTATATTTAAAGCAGTACAGATAACTTAAATTTAATTTACATCTATCACACTAAAATCTTCAATAAATGTGTAAATCCATAAACGATCGCGTGTACAATCTTAATTATTAATTACTAAACATCCTACTATTTAGCAAAGTTCTTCGAATAATCGTTTCATCCCACTAACCTAAAATCTGTTCTTGCGTAAACTGGACCGTTTACAAAATTAAACTCCGTAAATTCTCAAAGACACTACACTTTCTCACAGAAGAAACCGCAATTCTTATGTAAAGGACGCAAAGGAAAGTGCCGAAATACCTATCGTTTCTCTAATCCCACCACGCCTATTACCTAGTCAAGGCTGGCATAGTTTCTCTCCAGTTATAAAGGAGCATCGAACGCTAGATTAAGCACAGGACCTTGCACGCCCTGATTGTAACAAAAGAAGCCCGAGGTCACGCAAAAATTTCATAAAATCGTCAAAACTTCCACAGAGCCTATTCCTTTCGATGCATAGCTTCTGTAGCCATCCTGAGCGAGAGGCGATCGTGTCGATCGCTCGAGCGGACCGCATGACATATAAAAGAGCTCGGCTGATTTCGTCGCGATTACAGTAGAACCGAAAGTGTTTCCGTGAGCTGGCGTGTCCCGAACAGCATCCAGCAAGACGATCCAGAACAACGAGAATACTGTTATCTATCCAACATGTATATAATTTAAATTGAAATCTCAAATTTTGGAAGAACAACTAGAATGTTAAAATTAGGCTAACATGTATATAATTTAAATTCAAAATTCAAAATTCAAAATTCAATATTCGACATTCAAAATTCAAAATTGAAATCGAATAAGTTTTGGTCATTTCATCAAGGAAATGAGAATCTTCAGAGAGTGGCATACTATTAATGCAGCGTTCTGCGTATATGTGTACTCGACGATCATAATCAGTATCACGCGAGCTGATAAATTGCATCATGATGTTTGGGAGAGATATGAATCAAAAAGTATTGAGAAGAAACAAGCTTTCAAAGAGAGCGATGACGAACCATCCTATAGAACGAGCTTTCAGAAGATGTTGATCCCCATAAAAGAACCACGTATGGATAAGAATTTCCGAATGTTTCGAATGCCTTTGGAGCCAGACGCAGAGATACTGCCGGCTCACTACACAGGTGTCAAGCCACCCGGAGTTGATCATATGGAAGTAAAACACGCAGACTCTCAAATTTCTCAAACCGTCCCCAAAATTGAATCTTTGAAGAAGTTTGAACAGGCTGGTAATCGACAAGTGTCTAAAAACCAAGAATCTGCAAGTGTAACTGGTGAAAAAGGATATCAGAAGGCCTCTTCGTTTGAGAAAGCATATAAAGGTGATAGTTTGAAGAAAAAAGAAAAGGCACGATATATCGAAGCTGCTGGAAAGAGGAAAGTTCATGAGAATAGGGAAAACAATTCGGGTCAAAGGGCAGAACGGGTTGGAAGTAAAAAAGGAGGCAAACATAAAAAGAAAGACAGCAGTCAGGTGGATCACAAGGCAGCTGGTTATCGTAACGTTTATCACAAAGACGAGTATAAGAAGAATCATGATTTTTATGATAACGATGATCATGGCGGTCATTCGAAGGAACATGGAAGATATAAAGAGAAATACGTTGCTATCGAAGGGAAATTCAAGAAGGGTGACGCTCACGATTTCAGCTTCGACGAATCAGAACTTCGTAAGCGAAAAATATCGGGGAACTCCCAAGCTGGCGGAGAAGCCAAAGGTCACAAGGCTCGACGTAGTTACGGTTGATTCTTTAAAAACTGCCAGGGATCCGCAAAGCAGGCAACCAGAAACGTCGGTGAGAGGTTTGGCTTCGGTCAAATGAAAGCGCGTTAACTCGCGTGCGCTTTTCACGGAGGCTGATACTATTTGCGCGTGCAGAAAGAGCGTAGATCGTATTTGTTAAAATAAATTGAAAATGTGTTGCGATTCGTTGCTACTTTATGAATATGCCTGCCTTTAATTTATTACGCGGTTGGTTTACCCGGCAAACATATTGATATTTATAATGCGATAAGTCGATAATTGAGAGAGATTGTATTATATGTGCTAATTAATTGTTTAGGTATTGCGATATATTTCGGTAATTACAACGCAATTTGTACATCGATATTACTGCGAAGTTTCTTCAATTTTTACAAATTGCTACCTGTTTTGTATGTTAAAGATGGACCTATATGTTATATATGAATATTTTTTATATTATATCATAAAATATTTCATATCGTGAGATGTTTCTTTTAATTTGATATATTTGTACAATTATTCATAAATTTCACTGACGATGCACGGTTGGTGAACGTATTTGATTTCATCTTCTTCGTTCTGGATTTTATGTTTCATATTTAATTAAAAACGCTTTATTCTTGAAGGAAATTTTTACAAGAAAGATGCTCCAAGTTTAAAAACACTCGCATTAAGATGAAAGGAAAATTCGTTTACATTTGTGGAACATGTATTTTCGTCCGTGTCTCTTCACCTTAATTAGAATAGCAACCTTCCTAGCGATCCAGAATTTCTCATTTCGAGTGTCATTGATCCGACAGGCGAATCTGGAGATCCAAAATACGCTCTCGCATTTGCCGCTACTTCATCAGGAACGTATTGTTCAGTTTCCTTTTTTCTTCGCCAGTTTTATTTATATGATGCACGGGATCCCCTCGTTTCACGTGTCAGCAAGCGAAGCCCTTGATTAATGGATATTAATAATGCTCGGCATTGTTACGCCGATAAATTGTAATCTTTCGGTGTATCGGATGAAATGAGAATAAAAGAGAATAATTGATGCAAGCACGTCTATTTTTATATATAGATATATGTACATATATATATATATATATACATATAGCATTGTCTCATTATCTTTGTTCAAACATACGATAGTCTACAGTCCTCGTGTACCTGTGAACGCTTCTAAATTGAGTAGGCTGGTTTGTTTTCTCTTGGAGATGTTATTTTTGAAGATTTATAGCGCGTTTGGTTTAGATCGCGATATAATAACAACTACGATATTTTCATGTCTATTGATGGATATTACATAATATGTATTTTTATGCTCGAACCTTTTATGTCTTAAACTTGCTTTCGTTTCTAGCGAAAAAAGAGCTTTCAACGTTTCATAAGAACTTTCTACGTGAAATGGAAACAAAAGATCAGGCGTGTAAATAACGATTCTTTCTTATCTTCCAATAAACACGAAGTTTACAAAACAACTGCCTAGTTACTCTAAAAGAAATATCTACACAAAATTTCTCTTACTTTGTATGTTTAATATTATTCTGTTGAATGACTAACACAAACTTCCTTATCTGAAGAAAGAGACCGTTCGAAGTCAGGAAGGATTTCATTCAAATCCAAACATTTGCCCCTTCTAACGAAAGCAGAATATTCCTAAAGCAACCATTTGCACCTTTAATAAAATCAGAAACATGTAGGTAACTTACGCGAAACAAGCCCGTATCCGGTGACCCATTTAACCATTTCTGTACCTCTATTTCGCTACCCCTTTGCGTTTCTCTATCTTACATACGTTCAGGCGCGAGCGTATGATTCGCGTTGAATGTATATCGTAGCTATACGCTTGTCTCTACGATACCTAAGTGCATACGCGTTTGTAGACCAGCAGAAATCTTGATGTGCTAGTGCAGAGTTACGAATTCTCTCAATCTTGTATACGCACACATATACACGCAACACATCGAGACAAAAGTAGCGTGTGCAGAGGCGACTATACGAACGTATATGTATGCGTGTGTATGTCCATATAAATCTATGTACGTAACGTATGCGTACTTGTGAGCCCGCGTGCGTATAGATAACCGTATATCAGAGGCGGTGAAACGCGGTGCGAGTAATACATAAATCAGCTGGTCTGCAGGCTGCCATATCATTTCGTACAACGGTCATGAATGAATAGAGCCGTGTGTGAGTTATCGTTTTACCTGCTCTTTCAAAATCTAACGCAGCTCGCGGGTCTTTGGTTTCTCGTACATTTATGTATTTCGCGCGTCACATGTATCGCGAAGCTCGTACACTGTCATTCACAAGTCTGTGAAGTTGCGTATATACGAGGAAATTCCGCCACGAAACATAACATGATTAATAATTTCTTATACATATGATAATAATTCAGCGACGCGATAGCCTCGACATCGTATCGAATTAGAAAAGCGAAAAAATTAATCCGCTTGATCACTAAATGGTAAACACCATAAACGTCGGAGGAGCAAGATTAATACGGTTTTAAAAAATCATATTCGGGGATGATGATGTCGAGTGTTTTTGAGCGCCATCTGGATAATTCGTGTTTGCTGTTTATTTCGACGACGATCAAACAACTCGTTGATTTCACGGTTATTGGATTAATTTATGGAATAATATTTTATTATGACATTAATTTATCTTTTGCGTGAGTTTGTCTCGTAATCTCGTTAACCATAGGTTTTTTGGCTGACGTTTGAAACATCGAACGATTAAGCGAATCGAAATATAATATTATACGTAATCCTCCGCGTATATGTGCGTTTCAATCGATTGCAAGTAAGCTAGATGTAATTTAAAAAATGTAACGTAGCGATTGAAGAAAAATGTTATTTTATCGGAAAGGAGCACTGAACGAAATGAAATGGCTGCGTCGCTCTTGAAAATGTATAGTAGTTCTATCCGCAAATGCCTCAAACATGTTTCGAAATACTGTCGAATTGGAAGCAGCAGAGCAACTTTTCATTGTACGGCAAAAAATTTCAGAGTAAAATGCAACGTAAGTGCACTTTTTACTATAGTTGTAGATTTAATCTGCAATAGTTACGTATATAACCTATATAAAAGTACAATTACATCGTCGACGCTTACATTTACTTTAATAATTAAAAAGCATCGTACAAATTACTTGTGTATGTATAACTTACTTTTATTTCATCGAAGAAAATATTTATCGCTTCGATCTTCTTACACACACGTACAATTTTAAAGCTTCTAATATTAAATTAATGTCGTTCACAAATCCAATATACGCCAATCCATATGTATATTTAATTTTACTGAAATATACCTGTTCTCTTGATATAATATTCTCTATATTATGTTTCAACTTACATCACGATGTTACATATCATAGAAATTAAGGCTAATTTTTATATGCGTGTACTTACTATCCTAACCTAAAAATTAATTACAAATTCTATATGTCGTAATTTCACGCTTTATACTATATATTTTATTTACAATATACAATTCGTTAATTTTGTCGATTTGTCTATCTCCTTTTTATCCTGTCTACAGCAGTGACCATATAAATAGTAACATGTTTCTTCATAATATGAAATAATTATTGCTACATTCGCATGAGTGATGATTCGTTCAAATAATCAAAATTCAACTGTAATATTTTATTCAAGATATTACGCATGAATTATGAATATACTAAAACAACATCCCCGATAACAGTCTAAATCAATAAATCATAACGTGTGTAATTTAACATATTACTCAATAAATATTATACTATTTAATGAAACTCTTCAAACAGACAATCATTTTATGCCATCGACCTAAAAATCCAACAAAAAATTCGAACATTTACAAAAGATCCTACTTATATCTTTGAGAATTCCTGTGTACTTACAAATTAATCAATGGATTTTCAGGATAAACCATTTTTCACAACTCGTTTGGCTCTACCTCCCGATTACGAGAACGTGGCAGATTTCATGTGCGATGCATACTACAAACACGAACCGGTAGTCATCAACATTGGTCTCGGAGGTACAGAGGCCCCACCTATTTGGAGACGTATGATGCTAGAACAAGTAAAGGCCGGATACTCGATCATCGCTGAGAATCGAGAGAACTGTATAATTGGTGCTGCCCTAAATTGTATAACGGACCATAACGAATTGAAAATGTTATGTAAATTGGCAAGATGCTGCGAGGACGGACCTATTCGCGATCTTATCGAATTTTTCGCCTTCGTGCTCGAAGCACCTAGAATTTGGGAACGTTTTCCCGTAAGACTTATCTTTGAACAATGCAGTTTAGCAGTAAGTTGTGAGTACCAAGGTTTAGGAATCGCCAAAAGATTGATGCAGGAAAGCTGGCACTTGGCACGCGATTGTGGCTACCGATTGTTCAGACTAGATTGCAATAGCAGGTAATGCACAAAAGCTTTCATAATGACGTAAGAATGTAAAAGTGTTGAAAACTATCTGGAAATCGATCGGTTAAAATTTGGCTCGTCAGCCATAAAAAGAAAGTATTTTGCGATATTCGTTGTCTTATAGGAAAGCAATAAAATATACGAAAGTTTCATTCCAACTGTACTATCATCAGCAACTATCCTAGACAGAAAATAACTCTCGTTTTTTTACGTACTAAAGAAAAGAAGTTGCATTCTTTTCTTAAATGTATAAGTCCATCAACGATCTAATGAAAATCTTTTCGACACAGCTATTGTGCAAGGATAGCCCAAGGTTTTGGATGGTCAATGATCTGGGATATGCCGTTCGATCAATACGTCAAAAATGGTAAAGTTATCTTCAACCATGTTAAGGAACCACATACTACGTGTCGCGTCTTCGTCGATCGTTTACGATATTGTAAAACCTACTGTCTTCCTTATGAGGATTGTAAAACAACAACATCTGCTCCGTTCCCAGAAAAGTAAAATAAATATTCTTACATTCTTGTGTTTGTCAATTATTAAAATTGTTAATATTCATCGAAGATGATAATCGATCCTCGGTCTTTTTATTTCCAATCCTGCTACGTTCTGTGGATTATTTTAAGTTCAATAATGTTTCTTTCTTGACAAACCTCTTAAGTTTGCAGAAAGTATAAAACGCTGATTGTTTGGGGTGCTTGACTTCTCGTTCTCGTTCAGAATTTATAAATATAATTAGAGAAAAGATATTCATTGTCGCTTTAGTCTCTACGAATACGCAGAGTTCGACGGCTCCGGTGCTATAGGTCGTGCGAAAGTTTGCCAATCGAAGAGAATAAAGCGGTGGTAACATTTAAATGAAATTCTCGATATTTGACTTGTAAGCCCCGTCTCGACACGAAGCCGAGTTTCGAAGCGCGACTTTTGCGAACGATGGAATTACAAATACCGTACAGAATCGTAGACAGTTTCCAGTTGAGGCGAATTCGGTTGCTAAGTTCGATTCGCGGAATGAAAGCTCGACATTGCGGGACGTCAATTGAACGCGTCTGTCACGACCGCAGGAGAGAAATAATAGTCGTCGAACGTAGCGATTCGTTGTTGTAACGAGGTTCCGCCCGCGGAATGAAACCGATCCGCGACACATAAATCGCGTTCCGTGTATTTTTACTGTCGACAGGTTTGAAAGTGGCCGGCAAATTGCCGACCGAATTGATCTATTGCCGGCTCAGTTGACTCATTTGTAAAACAATTTCAGACAGACGCCCGATCGTCCATTACCGGCTCAGTTATTGCCGGAATTCGGATGCGGCGTCTGCAAACACTAGCCGCCGCTATGATTTAACCATGCGATCGTGGTCGTTTTATGAGATAGACATTCGATCGATGGAAATCGATTATGTAGAATCATAAATGAGTTCCGCAAAGTGAAATCTACGAAGTATCACGATCGATCTATGAATACGATTTAATCTGTTAACCCGTCTAATTTAATTGCTAATATTTTCGACATTGTAATTTCTTAATTTAGGAATCACAGAAATTTTATATGTCAAATCATTAGAATTTTATTCCTTTCATTTCTGTTAAGAATAAATTGTATGGTATTTATATTTGCATAGATCACAATTGGCCTTATTCGTTGTCCTGCTTAATTCCGTGACGGTAGAAAACTTTTGTTCAGATATTTCACGGTACGGTTGTGAAAATCGGAGAAAATCATGTATTTTGAAAGAGAACGTAAGACAAATTCTTGAACAGCTTCGTAAAATACAAGAATTTACAAAAATCATAGGAAATCATGAATTTCCCCAGGAAACATACAAAATTCATTGAAGTAAAAATTGAATTTAGTTCCACTCCTTTCATATCGTTCCGTGTATTCTACAAACTATAAATTACATATACACGATTCTTCAATCTCATCTAAAAAATATAAAACGGTTTCCGTGTTTGTGGAAGATACGTTATATAGAAAAAAAATTATTCACAATAAACGGAAAGTATCTTTCCTACAAGCAAAAAGCAAAGTCCATGTAACAGGTGCATCTGCTTTCGCAGTCGCTTATATACAGAAAAAACACGACTTTCCATAATAAACAACGGCGAAATATCATGCAGACATACGATACGTAAAGTATTAAGTCCCGCACAAGCATCCGGTCGGATGTTAAGCCAATATGTAACCGGAAGCTCTGTTTGTCGAGCGGTTTAAACGGAAAGGCGCTTTTGCCCTGGTGCAAAACGAACATAAGAAGAATTAAACGAAACGTTCTACAAAGGAACGCGAGAAAGTACGAACTTATCTCAGCGAAGATAAAGAAGTTCTTCTCAAGTGAGACTATATTACCGTTTAAAAGTTTCTGAATCTCTAACGTTCATTATTAATCTGAACACTGTTAAAATTCACATACAATTGCTATAAATTGATCAAAGTGTACAAACGCTTATGAACGGCAGTGTGGAACACATATTTTTCTTAAATAATTAAAATTGTCTAATTACATAAAGGACATTAAAAATTATACACATTATAATTAATACAGAAGTAAAAATATACTAATCAAAGAAACAGTCTAATGCATACTGACGCTACTTTAAGTAGAATGAGCATCGAACCGTGTTGTGTCAGACACGTTCCACTGTGAATAGGTAAATGCTTGCTTATAGATTCAACTAATTGTACTAAGAAAATGTTATTTCTATTTTTCATTATTTATGCACGGTGGCGTATTATTAGCATATTATTACTCTATGAAACTATATTAACGACTACATTTCTTCAATAAAAATTATCACGTACAGGCAAAGAACCTTTTGAGCTGTTTTATCTTAATTAAAGTAGAAATTCTTTACGCAAACATTAAGACAATAAAATAAAATATTCTACCCTCGTAACAACAACGATATTCAGCCTTCGTTCAGCGAGGATTAAACAACTATTGTAAATCAACTTTTATCAGAAGACGTGTCATTCATTCGAATTATACGCGCCTTTTTATGACCTGTAAAATCGTGTCGTGTGACGAGAAATTAGCGCACCCATTTTGCTCCGCTGTAAAATTTCAGCCATTTCCTCTTTTTCTCGTGGATGCAATGAAATTCTTCTCGTCGATACGGCCTTTGTTACGTTTGACGTTTGTCAGT
The DNA here is from genome assembly GCA_014737525.1 of Bombus difficillimus. NCBI lineage: Eukaryota > Metazoa > Arthropoda > Insecta > Hymenoptera > Apidae > Bombus > Bombus difficillimus. The sequence goes on along the minus strand of JACXIT010000140.1, from coordinate 1,880,967 downwards.
TGAACGAACAGAGAGCGCTTCTATAACGAGCAAAGACAATTTACAAGTCAATTTTGCGATAAAAATAATAAAATGGTTTAGAATAACGTGTGTTTTAACGTCGACATCGAGTTTCTCAATTATAACGGGTTTTACGTTCTGTCAAAGTGATTAAGTATTATTAGGAATTGGATTAATTTAGATGTAGGTTCGGAACTTAATTGTCCGTGAAAATACAATTACATTTGCTTTAATTCAATATACATATCCTATATCGACCGTAATGAGATCCTAATCTATACTCTACGTTGTAATACAAGAGAATGTCGTGGTCTATGTAGAAATCAGTTAATTGTTTACCAGAGCACACTGGAAATGTTCGGAGGTAGAATAGCATGGAACTCTGATTAAAAATATCAAATTTGAGCAACTAATTTGAAGTGTACCTGAAATTCCTTTATATGAAATTAAATTATCATGTACACCCTCCATTCTAAATTCCTTACATTCTGTACTTGAAACATTTTTCTTGGCTCTTCTCGCAATTAAAATTTAATATTAAGAATACTTCACATGCTTCCTTCCTTTCGTAGACAGAATTCACGCTATGTCTGCTATGAAAAGATCGTATATTAAAGGTATTAATACTTTCATTAGCTGCGTTTCATTTCGCATAAGACATATTCAACCTGAAATCACAGAATTTCTCATATTTCAATCTCTTACAGAGCCACTCCATGAATGTCAGAGACTGACGTAACGCACTTTTGTATTGAACAACCTCTTTTCATTTGATCATTCACATTTACAGATTCAGAAAATGATAGAAATGGCGGAAAAATTTTGGAAGAAATTTTAAAGATTTCCTCTATACAATATCATTGGCTATATTTTATAAATTGCGATATTGGTTTATATATTCTTTGCTTTTTGATTGTACTATGTATATATTTAAATATGTATGAATAATTCCGTGTTTTTTTTCTGGTTAAGCTCGGTTAGGATACTCTATGAATATAAATATAAAAAACGTTACATAAATATAGATCACTTGAAGCATGTGCAAGTAACTTTGATTAAAAGGTACATCGGACAAAAATATTGATAGGTATAGTGAGAGGATGGCACGAAGAGTTAATAAAAAATCGAAAATACTGGATATAATATCCGAGTAAATATTATGTACGAAATTTTACTTAATTCTTTTTCATATACTCGAACGAAAATTTATTATTTACCTCTTAGTATTCTTCTTCCATTGCGCTAGAACGATTACGCAATTAGAAACGTTACACGAAAAAGAAGAAATATACATTCTTTGAGATATTGTTTAAATTTTACTGGTCGTACAAAAGAATCAATCATAAAACGATGATCACGAGACTTCTCCATTCTTAATATTACCACGCCATATCCCATTCAATACGACATACGTCTGAAAATTACGTAAAATTTCATCGCTACATTTCCGCGTTTGAAATCACTGGAACAACGACCGGCATAAAAAGGAACAGCGCAATGCGCACCCGTTACCTGGGACACTTAACGAGGGGCGTAGAATCGATGGTGGATTCCTGTTTAACGTAGATTCTCGTCGATGCAGAAGAATGACAAACGTTCTTTGCCGCCCGCTCGATATTACCCCAAGGGGAAAATCGCTTCGGAGGAATTCAAAGTGACGACAAATCGTTGTGTCGTCGATGGGACGCTTTCAACTGTCACAGAAGTGTGGTTTTTCTAGCGGAAACCCGGTGTCGAATTCTATCGATTTAATTCAGTCCCGAAGGGTCTTCGGCAGTGTCGTCTCTTCGCTAGGTCAGGCGAATCGCGTTTGCACCTAGATTCGCTTTAATCTCTTTCTGTTTCGCCTGATAATCAGGAACGTTAAAGATTCAAAATGGTAAGAGGAGAATCGTTCCATTGGAAGATTAGAAGCAGACAGCAAAAAGAAGAGAATGTGAGACAATGTATTCTTTATCAAGGAAAACTGACGATTTTTATCAGCATTGAAGGAACTTTTATTTCGCGCATAAATTTTATTTCATACACGAACTTCAATTTTTATAAAAATTTATGATTCCACGCCGAGTCGATTATTCCTGTATACGTCGGTATCTAGGATCTTATTCAAATTAGGACATATCGCGATCCGGATAACAAGAATATAATCGTAACAAGGGTTTATCTACTCGTGCGCTCTTCACGGTACGTCAAAATATTATATCCACTCCTTAACATTAATAAGTTGGAGAACATACGCCGACGTAGAGAGACGTAGCGAGTCGCTCTAAATGCTAACCAGCCCCGAAGATGTTCAAACTGGCGCTTGCATGATCCACGGAGCGATGTTCATTCTTAGTCGATACACGCGTACTTGGCACGTAAGCGCATGCATTAAATGCGTTTCCAGTGTATGTCGAATCAAAATCAAATCGAGTTTGGAACGTGGTCGGATAGCTGCGGAGCCAAGGAGACAGGGTAGATCCCCGACCGAGACGACGTCGGTCCCCTAACTCACCTCGAAGTTTCTCAACTGTAATTCCGACTCGATAGTTGCCACGGTATTACGGAACTGCGCGCACCGCCCTAACTCCATTAATCATTACGGCTTTGAGATCGGCACGGGATCGTTTTTGAGAGGAGGACTCCAGAACGAACAGTCGCCACGACTCGAATCCTAATCTATCTTGGATGGTATACTTACGGCCGACGTCGATCTTACTTCTGCGTAGAAATAGAGGCCGGCTGTTTGAGTTACGACCACGTCGTAAGATTCCCCTTCCGCTCGACTTTAGGCACGAAGGCAAGAAGGCGATGGGGAGAATCGGGTTGATCGGCCCCGCACTAATGTCGATGGCGGTATTTAAAGTTTTATCGGCATCCAATCTTGATGAATACGATTGCCCCTTGTTGGTCGCGCTGGGATCTGTAAGAATAATCGAACGGTGGAAATTCTATCTATCGTCGCGCAGATTTGATTTCAGTTGATTTCAGAAGATAGAAAAACTGTAAATCGTTAGGTTCCTGGCATTCTTAAGGAGTTAAACATTAGAATTAAAGTTAGAATTACAGAATTGAAAATCGTAAGTTGCTGCAATATTTAACGTTAGAAAACGTAATAAACGCATTTTTATCGATTTTCTGATTTTAATATCATCGCACGATTAAATGAGTGAATTTTAATTCGACGTAATGGAAAATAAACACAAGCTGTACGTCTTTGAAACGTAGTTGATACATCGGTGAAGCTTTATAGAAGCCAAAGATACACGCAATCGATGATACGAAAAAAACGAAATGTAGAAAGAATTTTGGTAATATGGGATTGACTGACAAATATATTGATAATATAGAAACGATATTCGACTTAACAAAACTTTATTATCCAGCCACAAATAAAAGTTACTTAAACTTTTTTTACGTTTTCCCAATTTCTGCCATATCCACTCTATCAATCCTCCAGTCTCATTTTCCTTTAACAGTTAAATTCCAATGAATACAGAACGGATTGTCAACACGGAAAGGGATATCACTGTGAGTAGGATTCTACGCCTCTCCTCGAGTATCGAAGAACATACCCAGCGTGACATTTGTCGAGAAGCTTCCGTACACTTGGACACGCCAAGCGAACCAGCTTAATCTGCATAATTCTAACTGCCTGTGTAGCGGGTTGTCGTGTATTTCGAGGAATACGCGCGTCTAGCGCCCATAATTCCACTAATATCGGGAATTGTTCGGCGAATTGAAATAGTTCGTCGAGAGATCGCCATCCTCTTCCACCGCCAGTCGTGGCCATGCGTGCAGACGTCGTCGTCGTAGTTACGTCTAGAGCGAAATCCTCGCTTGAAATTGTTTCAAGCAGAATCGTTGTCGCCGATGACAAAGGCGTCGTCGAATTAAGGCACCTCCGAATGGAATTCCCACGCATTAACACGCGTTCGAGCTGAATACGCCGTCATTACTCGCGAAATGGTTTTATCGAAGTTAATGTTTCTTTGCCGGATGCTGTTCGCTTTGTTGAACGATTTTACCGATGACGCGCGGTGCTTCGTAATTGACGTTGATGGGCGCGTGAATGAGAATTGATGATGTAACTGTGATTTTATTTTCGGAATAAATTTAGAGTTTAAGAGATAATTTGACTATATTGTAGATATTACACTTCATGTTACGAACAGCTACATTTATACGGCATTCGTGTCCTATGCTAAACTCGATCGAGACGCAACTAATTGTCCTGAATCTGTAACTGTAGTTGACTTTAATGCGTTCAGAGATAAATGTGAATTGCAAAAGTAACATCTGCTAAATGCTTTCTACCAAGACGCCCGTGACAGGTGAAAATTTTCTCTGTAACAAGAAGCATTAGATTTGCTAAACTATTAACTGTCAGCTTCCAAAGTTACACATTGCGCTCCTATAAGATTCGCTACCCAAGTTTCAATATTATGAAATTAATTATTTAACGAGATCGATCGTTATATATCTTTTATAAAATTCACACACAGTTTAGTATTTAAAAATCGCTGAAAATGTGTGGTTAAAATAACGAAGCGAACTAAAAAGAATTTGTACGCGTTTAAATCTCGAATACGTATGCTATATGGCGAATCCATTTAATCCTTAAATATAAATGATCCAACGATCTTTGTCCATATCAAGTCAATAATAAATTATATACGATATAAAAATGACCATATATCAGAACAAAAATCAAGTCCTGTAAATAATTAGTTTCAAAGAATGATTTATTTCAAATACCCAAAGTGTTCCATGTACGTCCCATGTGTGTAATTTCCGCATGAACATCAATTCGAGCTAAACATCACCGGCTATCTAGCAACAGTAGCATAACTCATCAACGATGAGAACGTACATAACAGCCTAACCTTCGACCAAGTTAACTTGACTATCGCCACAAATTGAACAAGCATTATGACCAACCAATTGGAGAAGTTGAAGCCGGCGTTTGCTTTGGAAAGTCATATCGTTGTCGCTCGCGAGCCAATGTGTTGCGAAACAGTCTCGGTAATTAGAGCTCTGTTGCTGGCAACGTGCATGTCTATCTGCCAGATGAACCTAACTCAGCGTGCAAGGATCCATTAACACGTATATTCTCGCCAAGGAACGTACGGTCTGCCTAATATATACGACAGAACACGTGCGTCCATACGGAAGCTGGCAGCGAATCGCACACAGCAAAACGAAGCTACTGAACCGACTGTATTCTACGAACGCTACTAGCAACAATTAGGCGAGCCCTTTGCCATCGCACCGGGACGCATACCTGCGTCAGTTCACGGAATACATGTGTTGCTCGTGCAATTGTGACATGTATATATCTGCCGACCTGGTGACTATGCTCTGTCCCGGCTTATGTTACGACGGTATGCGACGTATGTTCCGCGTCGGCCGACCACCGTAAATCGCGTTATTTACGCGCTCTGTTATTAGCGTCTCCGCACAGATTTCCTCCGACTATGCTACCTCTTGACCTCCAACGGTGGATAATGTAGCTTGACATTGACTTCATATGATTTCGATGGAATCGATAGAGTAATTTTTGTGTAAGTTTTTGGAGAGATAAAATCCTGTATAATAATGATAATAATAGCAGTAATAGGAATAATGGCAACACCCACGCGTGTGTCAATAAAATTATGAACAAAGGAAAACATTACAATTGCCACCGTACACTTGTCCGCAAAAGTAAATAGAAACACGACTGTCGCCTCGTGGAAAAACTTTAAATGCTTGAAATGTTACAAAATCTAGCTTGCACGTTGTCGATTTTCTTTTTGACTCGTGCATACGCAATATGATATCTTTCTTCAACCCGCTGACCCAGAAACATTCTTGTCACGTATCTACGCGTATGCTTTTGCTTTTCACGTATTTGAATCGACGCGCCGCGGCTTATGATCCTCGAGTGGAATAGTAAAAAACGGAAACTCAAATGGAACGCAACGTATCCACAGTTGCAAAGCCGCAGATCGGTAGATCATATTAAAAAAAGAAACTCGAGGCGCTACGTCTCTGAATGAAAGCGAGACTCCAAGCTGGTACCTTCCATTCTCTGTCTTACTGTCAGTTTTCACAACCGGTGTCTACCTATCGTCTCGAATCTCGCAGATCATAGCGAATCACGTTTCAATATTTTATTTCGCAATTGCTGGTCGTATAATTAGCTCCTCTAAAAATTTGTTGTCAATGAGTTGGAAGTTTCGCACAAGTAAATAATCCATGTCTCCGACTCTAAATCTATTCAATTGTGAATTTCTTTCAATTTATAGATTCTCTGTAACAGAATAATTAAACGATGGACTGGAGGGCCCATAAACTATTTCTCATATCTCGCTAAACACGGAATTCATAGTCCTAAGGATAGACGATGGCCAGTCTTACAGTTTGATACTGATGAAATAGGTGCACCGTCTGGCTTACGATTGTCCCGAACAGGTTGTATAACTTCAGAGGCACGATGTCCGAGACCCGAGGGTCTCAACTTACGAGCAGCGATTCAATAGCATTTCCAAGTTCGAGCTACCAACGCGTAAACTTCGCTTACATAAAGTATTCATTTTAAACTTCATCGTCGCTTACACGGTACGTTAAATCTCCCTTTTCGAGACGATTTACCTCTGCTGCGACCAAGGAAAAATCCGATCCCCCTTATCCACACAATTTCACGCGCAATTAATATTTATGTCGCGACTCGATTCTTCCCTCGTAATTCAGCAATCTTTTGCGCGTTGTCGCGCTTCAGTCGATCAAGATCCAACATGGAGAACGATGAAAACAGCAATAGCTTAGTTCGAAGCAATTATTGTTAATAAGAAAGCGTAATAAAATATGTCTGTAAACATTTGAATATCTTGTACAGTCATATATGGTATACCAAATATTTCTAAATTGAAATAAAAATATTGTAGTATCGTAAATAATTATGATTTATTTAGAATAAAACAGATGTTGATTAAACAGAAAAACGATGGATATGTAACGTGGACTAATCACGATAATGTACTATAATTTAGACAACTAAACAGTTCATTTGCAACCCTCGTCACCACGGATCCAACGCTCTCTCTCTCTCTCTCTCTCTCTCACACACACACACACACGGACCACACTCTCTCGACAACGCAACTCGCACTCTCTGACTTCTCGATTCACACTCTCTGGCTTCTCCACTGACACTGACTTTAATTTGTCTTTCTGACTTAGCATCCCTTTTGTCCCTTTGTCCTAGGCCCACCACGCACTTGTTTCGCAATCGCTCGTGGCCAGGGTTACGTAGGCTTTTTCTACGAAACTATTCAATCGAAGGACCGACGACACGTTGATGAGCCTGTCGGCACCTCGGCTCTCTCGCGACATCGTTTATGGTTTACCCGATATCTCTTAGGCCTTTTGTTCACGATACTACAATAACCTAAATTAAAAAACGTGTTAGCACTAATCATTGTATATTTGCTCCAAGAAAAGGGTTGAATGTGATTTACTCGATATCAGAAAAATGTTAATCACAGGTAATACGTTTGTCATAAAAATACGCGATATTTCCAAATTTCGTGAATTAAGAAGACTGTTTAAGGAGACTGTTTAAACTTTCCCAAGTACTACGATATCTCGTATCAATGATATTCTCGTAGACGTTCAACCGAGCCAGCCCACTACTTTCCCTGAAAGGTTTCATAAACATGCCTTTGCGCGGACCATCCGAAAATTGAATCTAAAAATTCATTCGACCAATGTGGGAAAACGTTCTGCTTCTCTATACAGAAGAAATATCGTCAATTTCTTAGACGATTTTACCTCCATCGAACCACGACTGGTCAAGCTTCGTTTATTCGCATTCAACCAGCTGAAATTTCATTTATCGCTTATACTCTACACGATTTGGCTGAACGCCTGCATCTTCGCACAGAAACGTCGTGATAACTTTTCTGTTAAAGATGACTGATGTTTCGTACGTCTTTATTCGTTTAAAGCAAATTGATTAATTAATACGATCTCGTTCATTTACGATGACTAATTTGTTACCTTTGAAGACTGTCAATTAAAGAATATATGTTCTTCGTGTATATGGAGGTACATGAATAAAATCATAAAGTAATTGTGTGTAATTGGGTAATTTAGAATCGATCAAATTAAATAGAAATAAGTGAAAATTCATTATCCATGTTATCACGATAAATTGAAATAGAAATTCCAGAACGAGACGGTGGCATTTGAAACGAAGAAAATAACAGATACTTCAAACTAAATTAAGAAAATGAATAATATTAGATCCAGTTAAATTTAGATAATAAAATAATGCGCGGTAAACTAAACGCCGACAAAGTGTGAACGGTAAGCAAAACAGTAAACTAAATGCGGGCAACCGTCTGCTGGTAATAAACTAATTCTATTGTTTTCGTAGACCAAGTTCTTACAGTGCGCGCTGTATCGAAACCAAAAGTAAAATACATTGAAACATGCAATTTCATAGATTTTTTCTACCTTTTTCTTTTTTCTTCTTTTTGTAGAGTTAACCGATTTGACAAATGACGGCTCAAATGGATTTCACATAAACAAAGTTCTACTGTAGTGTTTATTCGACCATTCGCGGAGAGACGCGATCGCGAGGTGCACGTCAACGGGAGTCGTAAATTCCCGTTACGATTATCTTATTAATCGACGCCACGAATAGGTCGATCCCCGTATTTCTTGTGGGATAATAGGGGTAGTTCAAATAGATTCACACTGAATTGACGAATGTAACTTAAGTTTTATTCCAGCAGCTTTGTGTAGAAGATAGTCACGCTGCTGCGTGAGTACAATGTGATACACGATTAGTTTTAAGGGCAGCGGCCCGATACAGACGTGATGACTCCTCTAGCGATGAAGAGGAGTTGTAGAATATTCCGATGACTGACGGACGATTGACTTGTTGACGGATAGACAGTGACTTCAGGAAGCGAGGACACGTCTCGTGTTCCTACGGAGGAAAGCTCGGTGTGGGTGTGTCCTTTCGAACTAGGAACGCGGATTCGTTCTTCACACTTCTCGGTAGAAAGGTGAGGGTAACGATCCGCGATGCTCATTGGTTATCGCCAACGTTAATGAGGAAAATATGAGGAGAAAGTTTTCCTGCCAACGTGGCTCATGGGTGTCTTTGTTTTTGGACACATCTGCCTTGCCGTTAGGCAGCTACCTGCTTTTTGCGTAATTTGTACGAGCGTGGAATAAACCTAAGGACTGTTTTAAGGACCAGCCATAAACCTAAATTGCTTATATAAATTGAGATGAAGTTAAAAAGATTCGGTTTATGGTGGTTCCTTAGGTTTATTAGGGGTCGGTGTGGAGGTACGTGGGCCTGGGCGGTCAGACCATAAGGGACGTCGCGCTGACCATCTTACGCGACGTAACAGTAGTTTACATGTAAACTAGTAGCGAGTAACACTCGAAACGAGGTCTACATTGGATGGCGAAATGGTCACTTTCGTGTAAACACGCATATCGTTCGTTTTCACTCCGTTAAGTGCAGAGTACTTTTCAAATACGCTGACATTAGGATACCGTAAATGACTGACGGCTTCAAAATCGTTTAAACGTATCGCGTTCACAGTAATCCGTAGAGGTCCGGCTACACTTAGTATCCGCTTCAATTCGGCTCTGCTGGGCTTCCATTATAATTATCAACAAGGTACAGCGCTTATTATATTTGTCCCTGATGTTCCTGGCGGTACACAGCATCCCGCTTACGAGTATAATATAATTCAGGATGCAGACCTTGTTGAAAATTCGCCGAGCCCCACTCGTTGATGTCCTGTGTAGGTTAAACACCCTGACATAATGATCGCAGGTTCGTTGAAATTCAATCATGTCAGATATTACGCATTCTATATCACTATGACCGTGTTTTACCCATTAATTCGTATTATTGATGAAACGTTACAAATCAAAAGTTATACACTATTAGTACTAATAAATCATCTACCATAACGCTAACAACATCCTAAAACAAATGAAATTTTACAAGTGAATATTATAAATTGTACGTGTCGTTTATTTATCGTGTTTGACATATAATTATGAAATTGTAAGGGAGAAATTTATAACGTCTGATTCGTAACTTATACGTTCGTTAATATTATTAATTAATATATCTAAACATTAAAATAAAAAGTATCAAATAAAAGTATCTAAACATTATCATCGCTATTTTCTACGGATCGAAATTATTGTCCTGACAGTGACTGAACGACAATTTTTTCTCTCAAATTGCCATTCACAATAGTAGATATATCTCTAAAAGATTGCATTTACGTGTTCGAGCATTGGCGCGGCGAGAATTCAGAGGCACGATCTTGGCTCTATTATATCGTACAAATGTCCCTTATGTAAAAGACAATACTACCATCACGGTTGTGTTTTATGTCGTTCTAACAGCACCGCGGAGATTATACGAGCTCTAGCTGCAATTTGCAGATCGATAGATTTTAACGCACTTGGCAGACCTCTCGTGAAATTGGAATGTTTCCAGCGGGAACGGTCGAGAAACGTTAGTCCGCTACGTAATTGGTATTCTTGACGTAGAAATTCATTTACGAAGTCAACGAGCGTGAAAGGGACTACGAAAGATATTTTTAATAAAAAAGAATCCTTGCTCTGCGCAACGATAAATTTCCCCTTTTCCCCTTCCCTTCTCTGTTTTTATTTAAATTCTGGATATTAATGAATTTAAATTCGAAATATACGCGAACAAACTCGCGTTCTACGTTCGCCTCTTTCAATAATGGAGCGTTCGCGATTGGCAAAGGTAATTCAACAAAATGCACAGAAATTTTCATGCAGAAATCTGCCTGAATCTTCGTGCAATTACGTTATTTGAAAAGTTCGTATTCGAGTGAAATAAGGATCCACTGCAAATTTGCCTACCGCTCGAGGGTCCTGCTTCACTTTCCCGGTTTACTTTCTCGTAGTTGCGCTCAAAATAATTTTTAGAACGAAGGGAAATAAGGAAAGAGAGAATGGAAGAACTGTCTATGGTTCGCTGCAGGAATCGAATTGTTTCCTTTGTTCCGCTTCTCTCGTAAGACGAAGACATTGAAAATTCTTACGCACACAGACCTAACCATTAGTGTAAAATTAATTAAAATCCTGAGACGATTGTTTACATAAAGTGTTTCGAAACGATGGTATCGTGAATATTTCTTGACTATTTTGTTGAATATCTTTAAGTTTATTCTTTGGTAGTATGATCGCACGACGAGGAATTCAGAGTAAACGACTTAAAGAGCAATTGTCTTCTTTTTAATTAATTTAATCTTCGATACGTTGTACTTCATATGTCGGTTAAATTGTCATCAGTTTGCGTTCACATTGAAGATTTAGTAAAAATTAACATTTTCTCTAAATAACAATAATTTTTTATACAAAAATAATGTAATATCGTGGTATTTACCTACATAATATAAAAATTGTAGAGTAGAGTATATCCTCGGATATGTATTTCTTTCCGTAATCAACTTGTAGCGTATCAAAAATCATCGCATCGTCAATTAGTTATTATAGTATTTGCTACTTGCAAACACTTTTTCAATATATCATGTCTCTTGTCAGTTCGCCTATAAAAGGCTTTAAAAATGTCTGATAGCAGTGTTTCTAAAACTAACTGAACAACGATATATATAGGTGGCTATAATTCATCATCACACGTCAGATTAGATAAACTGAACATTCATATACAGTTCCTTCGTGACATTTATACATTCGACGTCAGTTTAAAGCTCTGTTACACAGAGCTCTGCTACATTTTATTTTCCTTATTGCTTATAAGCAGCAACGAAACAGATTTGAAATTTCGAAAAGCTGTCGATAAAGATTCGGAAATTTAAAGATTCGAAAATGATCAATTTACAGAGTCGTGTAATTTCCAAAATTTATCGCATCCCCGTTGCACGAAATTTGAAGAATCTATCGAAAGACGAAAAAATGGCAACTGTAATACCGATTAACATTTTTCACCCTATCGAATCTAAAATTAAAACGAGCATGTACGTCGTATCGCTTTAAATAGCTGTATTATCGGCGACCTGTTGAAAATTGCGGAGCCAACCGGCTCGCGTTATCAACGCCCCGATATCCGTAACTTTCCTGAAAATTCGACACGTGTTACAACAACGTGGTGCGCTGGTTTACGTACGCAACGCCATAAATCTATCCGTCGTCTGCTGACTGTAAAGTATCCTTTGCGAAGCAAGCGGGCGCGATCGCGAGATTTTTAACCCCGGCGTATCTTGCCACCATTTTACTTACTTTCATCGTTCCGTCAGTGATTTATTTTAATTCGTCTCCAAGCTCCAACCATCTTGTCCGACGTGCAAATAGCCGAGGTAGCTGTGTCCAGTAAGCAAGATTATCCGATAGAACGTGCAACTACACGCTGATGGTGCGTTTACAATTGGATGACTAAAGATCTTAGTGGTGTAAATCAATGCAATGGTATTTTTCATCGAACAGCGTCCAACGTTTATTGTTACAGGAAATTCATAATATTTGAGAACGTATTATGAGAGAAAATACGATTACAATTTCATTAATTACGATATTAAAGAAACGATACTCGTTGAAATTGAAATTCTCTGGACCTTCGCTTACGCTATGATTTTTAACCCGCCTATTACAAAGTTACACTTTATACCAAATAAATTCGTCGTACGCTCTCTATATTCTCCTCTTCCGACTAAGCACCGTAATCTTTTACTTTCTGCTATCCAATAAAAGAAAATAAAACAAAGAACATAAAACAATTAAACAATGAGGATTGAAAAATGATTCGATATAGTAGGAAGACCAGTGCAGCCTATCGTTTATTCAGCTTAGATAAAATTCCAAAATACACATTAATTAAGTCAGGGACTGGAAGAAGAGGCTTTAGCAAGTAGCGAAGCTGAATGATATGCTCTCCAACGTTACGGTGAAACACGGTAAGGAAATCCAAAGTGCGGGAACGAAGACTAATGACGAATTTGCTCACCGCTTGAACGGGGGGTAGCCTCCTGGTTTTCCGCGACTTTTCCACTCGAGTCCACTCCCGGACCGCGGAATGCAAGGATATAATTACAGTTCATACGGGATTTACCTTTGCCACGCTAATGTAACGGCAAATATTTACGAGACGTCGGGGTTTAGAGAATCTTCCGCGGAAGAAGTAGCAGTCTGTTTACACTTTCCGTCGGCGAAGTGTATTTGTTAAGGCCTATTTATATACCTCCTCATTACACGAGTGTTTTAATGAAAATTCCCCGGACTTCTCTGCAGGCCACAAAACCGCTTCCGCATCTTTCCCCCAGCTTCTCCATACTTTTCTTCATTTTAACTTTTTCCTTCTTTTAATTCCATTTCGTTCGCGTTAGTTCACTGAAAAGATAAAATAATCGCGATAAAGAAACGAGACTACGACTTTAAAGACGGACGTAATGCACATATTGTGTAAAAGTACAGATACAAAACGTCGAACATTCGTTGCTCCACCTTCCACGTAACACATTTTTCTCCACTCTCGTGTAATGTACTAATGATTACAAGTAGAAATTCATCGGTTGATTGGAAAGTTTGGCGTTCGTTCTTCGTTGAATAGTCGCCAAACGTGCAATCAAGAATCCTTTCACATGGATTGATAGGGGTACCCAATGTTCGTGTTGTATGCAAATCCGCTGTTGATTATTTCAATTCATCGCTGTTGGATTCTGCTTTGGTCGATGACAAATCGAACCTGAAAAGGAACCGGTAATTTATACTAGCTGTCCTTCGAAACGAGATCGGACCTATCTGTCTACCGTAGCTTCGCCAAAGTTTGCATAGTTCGCTAGTATATCAGAGATGTAGATTATTTGGAAACTAGATAAGGCATCTTTACCTAAACCCCTTACAATAGGCGAAACTTAGAAAATATAAAAATGCATAGATTGCATATAATGGACGAAAGTGTTGGTAGATTGTATTTTCATTATGTAGACGCTTATAATTGAAAGAACTCTATTTTGCAAAGGATTATTATTTTTACTATGTTATATACATACAACAGATATACATATGATCTTTGCNAACATTGTATTTTATGTCTCTTTACTTACCTTTATTAATAAAAATGAAAGTGAATAAATCGTGCTATATTTTAAACTTGTGTCTTGACGTATCTAAAAAATAATATAATTGAAAGAACTCAACTTTGCAAAGGATTATTATTTTTACTATGTTATATAGATACAACAGATATACATATGATCTTTGCAACATTGTATTTTATGTCTCTTTACTTACCTTTATTAATAAAAATGAAAGTGAATAAATTGTGCTATATTTTAAACTTGTGTCTTGACGTATCTAAAAAATAATATAATTGAAAGAACTCAACTTTGCAAAGGATTATTATTTTTACTATGTTATATAGATATAACAGATATACATATGATTTTTGTAACATTGTACTTTATGTCTTTTTATTTACCTTTATTAATAAAAATGAAAGTGAATAAATCGTGCTATATTTTAACAATATGTGTCTTGACGTATCTAAAAAATAATATAATTGAAAGAACTCAACTTTGCAAAGGATTATTATTTTTACTATGTTATATAGATACAACAGATATACATATGATCTTTGCAACATTGTATTTTATGTCTCTTTACTTACCTTTATTAATAAAAATGAAAGTGAATAAATTGTGCTATATTTTAACAATATGTGTCTTAACATATCTAAAAAATATATCATATTATATCATGTGTTAGGTTGTCCGAAAAGTGTCTTTCTTACAGACACGTCTTTCACAACGATGCATCTTTATACCTACATGAAACCTAATCTGTCGAACATTGTGATCTTTATTTTGATGGAACAAAGTGGATCATACGTAATTCGACAAAATAATATAAAACGGAAATGGTTATGCATCCATTATTTCCTTATAAAACGAAAAAAACTTTTCGGACGACCTAATATCATAGAGCTAACGTTTTTGCAATAATATTTTATATTTAAGGGATGTAGGCGGACTTTCGTGACTAAATCTATATTATCTTAAGAAATAAGTTCTATAATTCAAAAAGCGTAACAACTTCTGTACTACTTCTAATTCTGATAGCACGTTATCAAGGAAACATTATACAGGCGATCGTGGAGCTATCATGACTCGAGTCGGCCTGTTTATCCATGGAAATTGTAAATTGCACCATTCCGAGGAATACGGCGCAGATTGGCCGAAGAAGATGGTAATGCACCCGGTAAATTTCCATCGTAGAAGATGAACGTGGCTATCTGCACGAGTAGTGGTCCGTGTGCGTTTCCAACTGGACGTTCATTTCAATTTGACGGCATATTCAGCGAGCTTGTGCCGCGCAAATGGATCGTTTCCTTTATAGTATCACGCGACTGATTCCGTAATTTTCAGTCGGTTTAACAGGACCCAGTTTCTAACTGCAAATAGATTCGACCTGTTCGTCCTTGTTTTGACGCGTCGCTGCTTTAGGATGGCAGGTGTGATATCTCTTGCGCATACTTCATACAATTTATCAAAACTGCTGGTATAATTTTAGATGGCGTTTAAATTCGTCACGTCAATAGCTGCGGCAGGTCTGAGAGGTCCTTGAAATTGCAAGTGGATTTATCGATGTTCAAGAACTTTTTAACGATATATATTTCAAAATACTGAAAGTTTTGAATGGACCGCCTGATTCATTGGCCCAGCGTCTGTACCATACACTTCGAAAACCGTACGAGTCTTGAAATAAAAATCACGGATTTCAAATTAAACGTGGACAACTTTCTACGTTAAGGTCTACAGGACCGAAATAAAATATTAAAGTATTCGAAACTTTCAAACCGATTCAGAGTGAACGCAAGTGATTTTAAATCAACCGTGCAGCGCTGTATATTTCGCTGGTAATATAACGCTGCAACCTGCCGTGCACTTTATCAAATTCTATAGCGTTATAAGCCACGCGGTACACAGCTATGCGTCCTTGGGGAAATAAACTTCATTCCCCGGGAAAGTTCTGCTTTCGGAGGAGAAGAATCTCGAGTTTTAAATAAATTAAGCCTTCGTTTCCAAGGGCCGCGCGCACGAGCCCGCCAGTCGGTTGTTTCAACCGAGAACAAGAACCTGAGTGAATAATATATGCCGCGTGGCAACCAAACCCACCGCATGCTCGTGGATGAAGACGAGAAGAGGAAGGTAGTGGTATCGAACGATCGAAAGAAAGGGCTACAAGCGTTTAAATACGTCTTCGATAAGCATACACGACTCCTTTTCCAAGGCCGTCTCACCCTTCTCGAACCGTCACGGATCGGACGTTTAGACAAGTTGAGTGACAGGGATTCAAGGAAAGTTGGATCCATGGGTGGAAACAAGATGGAAAAAGGGCCAACGAAACGGGAGAGAAACGGACAAGAAGCGAGATCCGAGCCGCGACGAGCGAACGGGCTCGCTGAACTTTCTCAATTAAAAGTTAATTACCTTTCGGCTAAGACCACAGAATTTCAATCGGCAGACGAATAATTGTTCTCCGCGTTTGAACTACTGCCGAAGTAATTAACAATGTAAACATTTACTTTTGATTCCTCGCCCGTTTTTTCGTTTCTCCCTTTTGACGTTTTCCTCTTCCGCCTTTTCTTCCTTTCTCTTATTTTATTAATTTCTTCGACTCTTTTTAATTTCTTGTTTTGCGTGGCTGAACCTTCTTTTCGTCGTTATCCTGGTTCGTTGGCGGAAGGAGAAAGAAACGTAACATCGTTTGACATCGATGTTAATACGACTAGACAGGGATTATATCGCCTGATGGAATTCCAGGGGTTTACTATAGTATCGATATCGGTCGATTTCTGATAGCTATTTCGGTTCAAACTTCCAGGCGATCTTCCACTGTTTCCCTTTGATAATATTCTCCGAGATTAAAAGGGATTGATCGAAGCGTGAGGCAATTATTTCCGATATTTATCTTTCCGGAGAGTAATTATATAGAAAAATCATCGGCGAAAATTACATATATATATATATATATATATATATTATATCAAGAATAATGCAAAACGTAAATGAAAAGACTGTGGAAAGTGACGGTAAATCGATTTTGTAATTACTTACTTTTGCATAAAAATTCATCTAGTTCCCGTTTATGCAATACCTCCGCCTAATCGTGTATACTAAAAAAGAAGGGAAAAAAATCCAAGTGTTCAGAGAGAAATCAGCGCTCATTGTTACTTCGACCGCGATTAAGGGACATCCAATTAACGAAAAGATCTACAGAAAATTGCAGCTCGTGATAATCAAAAAATTCCCTAAGAACCCCAAGAAAATACACAGATAATCCAGCAGATCCTTTCCTTCTGGTCTTATAAGGTTGACTATAATAAAAGGCTCCTTTCGGGAAATGGAAACGTGCTGATGTAATTCAGGGATACGCGATTCTGGCTGCGATCATTTTGACGAGGACGTTTAATTGATAGCCGCGGGATTCTGTACGCCTTAATTATAACGCGATTAATTATGTAATCGTCGGGGAACGCGACGGATTCACGCCGGAATTAGTCTCTCGTGTAAGCTAGCCTCCCTTCTTCTCCCTCTTATTCTCCCTCGACCTCTATTCGTTTCGATCCCCTTCGTTCGTTCCTTTTCCTTTCTTTCCTTTTTTTTTTTTTTTCAGACGAAAATGGGTCTCTCGAGAGGGACGACCCCTTTACATTTCTCATCCGACGAGATTTTTCGGCCATGGCCCAGGTTTGTTCCGGGGGATGGCTGGTTGGACATAAAAAAGCTGGGAGATTGCGAAATCACGAGGTGCCACCGGCACGGGCTACGTGGTCTGGATTCGGGAACCGTCTTCTTCTCATATCTGTCTCTCTTTCTACCCTTTTTCTACCTTCCTTGCTGTCACTTGCATCGCGGTTCGATGTTGGGCGAATATTTGCGAAGCTTCGATAAGTGAAATTCTATCTGCGCCGTACGGACGGGCGGACGGTTTAAGAACGCGCCGTGCCGTCTGTAATTTTCTGAGAACCGTGTGTGCGGAATGTGGTATGAGAACGCGTATCACCGCTCCTTCCGTGAACCCTCGCGATTTCCATCCCTCTTTACGTCGCCAGGATTTAGAATCCCAAGATCCACCGCTGTGTTTCAAAGCGATTCCGTGTTCTGCATCGCTATGTCGTTCTCTGTGAAGGATTCTTGGAACAGTCGAGAACCATCTTGTAAGAGGCAATTTGGTCTACGTCCTATGTGCGATTCTTTTTATCGTGTTTGTTATGCTCGTTTGCTATTACGAATAGACAAACTTGTTCTTTGATTTTGATTTTAATATCGATTGGATCGTTCGATGGTACTACTACAAAGTAGAAACACTTTACACCTCAATGTTACGCTACAAAGGCACAGATTCAAATAACAGAAGAAAGAAGCAAAGGGAAGTAAATTCTTATTTGTGTTTCGATTCAAAAAATCACGTATTCGGCGCAAACAGAATAATTCAGTTCACTTTTCTGTCTTCAAAAGCATGGAAAGAAGAAAGCGTCGGCAATTCAAGTGACAAATGCAAGGAAGTAGCTAGAGAATAAAGAAATAAATGCATAAAAATCTACAGAATTTTGATTTCAGAACAGATTCTCATATCTTTTTATTATGTGCGTCATAAAAATAGGTATTCAAAGCATATTCTCGAAATTTAGCAACGATTAAATTAACCAAAAAAAAAAAAAAAAGAAATAAAAGAGCAAAGATTTGTAACACTTATCGTACCTTTTCGTTTCTTATTTTTTCAGTTGAAAGAAATCGCATATTCGTAAAAAGAAAGCGCACGAAGAAAAAGTGTATTCGCGGTGCATTTATTCTTCGTAAACACGAACGTGAAAAACGATAACAATTATAAGTACAAAGTATAAGGAGAATTTTCATCGACCGCGGACGCGATCCGATAGACATCGTGCTGCTCTAACGAACCGCGTTATTGCCCGCTCCCATAAAAACCAGGATTGTTCCCGTCAAGCGGCGCGAGTTCCGTAAGTCACCATTTCCTGTCAGTTTCTGCCAGCTGTCGAATAGAAGCGGCGAAGAAAGTTCGGATACAGAAAGGTGCTTGAAGCGCCAACAACGGAAAGCTGGGTACACAGACAAAGAAGAAAAGGAGTGCGGACTTGGGACGAGAGAGGGTTGCAGCAATGAAGAAGAACAGAGAGAAGAAGTCGTAGAGGAAGGCGAGAACGAGAGGTTTAAGTAGGATTCTTACGTCAGTCGGATTCCACTTGAAGTAGCAAAGAGAAAAGGTCGAATAGAATCGAGCGGATCGAGGGAACGACAGAAGGGTGGCTCAGATCCGGTGGGCGGTTAGAGGAAGAGCAAACAAATCGACGTGCAAGTACGTTTCTTGATTTCATCCCCGGTTCTTCTCATTGTTGCCCGTCGCTACGTCCTTCTTGTCCGGACCGACCTTAAGCCGGATCCATAATGCATTCTTATTACAAATTTTTTCTAAGGAAGTCGCGATGAAAGTCCTGGTTACGTTCTTACGTAACGCGAGTGCTCGTTAACGTTGGCGATAGTATCGACAGGGTCGTTTCTTGGCTATGATGGAATTTTTCTTTTCGATCGGTTTCAAAATTTAATTAAAAATCGTACGTTTATTGTTGTTTCTTTTGTTCGTCTAACATTACGTATGTTCTTATATTATCCGATTGATCAATTTCTCAATTTTTCTTAATATAAGAATTTACATAAAGTTAGACGAACGAAAGAAATAACAATAACTGTGCAATTTTAAATTCAATTTTGAAATCGGTCGTTCGACCGGGCTTGATAAGGTTAGCGTTATGCGATGTTAAGTTGATGTTTGTGAATGAATATAAGGGTCGAATGTAATTCTCAGACATTTAGAATCGGGAACATTATCGATGATATGCAGACGTTTATAAGTCACTGAATAGTTGTTCGTTTCAAAGATAATATATATCAAAATCAATTGTTTAAAACAAATATTTATCTCCAACAATAAGATACATTTCCGACTAAATTTATCCGAATCGTTCGTTTTCGTAATCACCGTAAACTACAGCAGAATATATAAACAATATTAACTTCGATAATTGTATTAATAAATGCAATAACAACTATGTCAAGAAAGATCAGTATAAATTCATCAATAGTGATTAAAGAAACAAAAAATTCAGGGATTAAGCCAAAAGCGTTCTCCAAGATATTTTTTCTTTTTCGTCCTGTTTTAAATTAAACTTTAAACTGACGGATGTCGACGCTGCTTTGACTTTCTCGTAAATTGTTGAGCTTCGAATAAAGCTACACTTCCAAAAATGTGACTGTTTCGCAGGCACGATGGTTGGTTCCAAATTACACGTCGACGGAATTAAACGCGAGGGTGATGTGTGCACGTGTGTTTCCGATTTGTCAGCGTCTCAAACATGCCAGCATCCTGGTCCACGGGCGTGTATCGTGAAATTCACCTTTCACCTCCCGTCTGGAAATTTTACGACCTGCCGAACGCTCCAAAAGGAAAGTTTAATTTTCCAACAATCTGCAGCTTGTTCGATAAAAAGAAGAGTGCCTTTGAAAATCTCGCACTGTTCCTTTTTCAATGGCGAGTTCGTCGATCACCAAGTCAATTCAGTTTGATGTGCGGTATCTGCTTTATGAAAAAACCAGCCGCTGTTTGTGCACTTTCGATTCTAATAGGATTTAATTGGTCGAATCGAGTCCACCGGTCGGAGGTTGCTAGCTCGATAAAGAGAAATTGATTTACAAATGGAAAAAGGTGTTTGTCATAGGAATTGTTGTAGTTTTGTCAAATGGAAATAAGAAGAATTATCTCTAATTTCTAGTCGTATTTTGCTATATTCGATAATTCATGATAATTAATTTCTTAATTCGACAATTATCTATCTTTCTTTATACGATGCTTATTTATTTATACTATTATTATTGCTGTTAAAATATGAGATTTCTTAAGTGTATTCAATTTTGTAAATAAAAGTAATAAAGGGTAACAATAAAAGACTATACCTTTTTCTATTACACCAGTCCCATTGTATTCGAATATCAAAAATTACCTACGTTCTTCGTGAGCCCCCTGTATTGTTCTCAACAAATACAGATCACGACGTGCCTTTTTAGAACATGTACAAGAATACACGTTTAATCGACACAGGTTTCTCGTTAACGATCGTAGACTGAAATATCGTCGATATTCCACGATCGACGTAGGAGCAACCAGTACTCGAGATTGGCCATAGAAAAATGCCAACGACGGTATGAAAACGGAGAATGGAAATAATAAAAGATAAAGAGGCCGGGGAAACGGAAATCTAGTGGGACTTCTCGTCGGTGTTCTATACTCTGGCAATTATTCTCTGGCGGTCGGTGAAAATGAACAGAAAAGGTAAAATAAGGCAAGTAGTGGGTGGTGGGGTGCAAGGACGAGGGCCTACAGGAGAATTCGAAGAGAAACGCCCACTCCCAAAGGGCTAGCTGGTGAATTGGCGTGGCGGCGCAGTTCTCGGTGAGCACTTTTGTTAATTAAATGCCGTTGTTCGGTTCAGACCGGCTCTTTTAATCGAGTTATCGTTTAAACAGCACTCAGTCGGTAAAGGGGTCCCTCGAGTGGGTCGTGTTTAAAAAGCAGCTCCTGCATAAACATATCAAGCGACTGCAGTCTACCCTTAATTAAAGCCAATTTCTTCTGCTATGTCGAAACATCGTCAATCGTTGTTTCCCGTTTGAAAATACTATGTAGTTGTATGTTAGGGGTGTCACGACAAACCGGCTATTGTACGCATTTAAGCCTGCGAATACGACTATCGCATTATAAATAGACGATGAAACGAAATTTTCGTAGAACGCGGCTGTTGTCAACGCGGTTAAGCCACGCTATGTATTATAACGATAATGATATTTAGCTTTGCTATATTGTATCGCACTTGTACATTGTATTACTTTCTTTTTTTTTTTATATTTAAAGGGAACGATTACACGCTTAAAAATTATTACGATGTTGATCTCGGTGTTTGAAACAACTATCGCGAATTTTTATTCTAGATGACTTCTAGACGAGTTACGAGGACAACAAATCGGAGAATTTTTGCAGTTGGGAAAGTTATTAAAAATGTAAGAATTCCAAAACAGTACAGTGTATTTGAATATAGCAATGGATGCTTTCCATATTATTTCTATAGGTACGTGTTAACGATAGTATTTGTCAATCCCTTCGTTGATTGAAATTTTGATTGATTTAGAATAGCTTGTATAAGAAAAAGTGGATGTTTGACAAATGGAATATTCAGTTTTCGATTATATTGTCCCCTTTTTAGGAGAAACTATTCGTTTAGGCAAAATGTTGCCACGAGAATATACTTAAGTAGAATAGAAAATATTGTAAATGGATTTACACATACCCATAGGAAATATAAACCAGTTGTGCGAGTTGCTAGAAATTAACATTGAATCTGTTATTTCGTACACTACTACAAATAACTTCCTTATTTCTTCGATTCACGTTTTACGTTTCAAGCATCCAGGACTTTGTATTTTCCTTTTCTTCCTCGATATCGAGATCCCAGCTTTCGCTTACAGGTTTCCAGTCGACTCCTGTAGATTACGAATATAAAAACCTCGATGCACTCTTGATTAGCCAGGTGTTGCTCGACAAAGAGCTGTAAGGCTGTTCTCAGCCGATTGCTCTGCTCGGTCCAGTCTCGGGTCTCTCACGTTGAAAGCATCTTCCGCCCTCTCTTTTCCCTTCCTCTCACCTGCAATTACTTTTTCACGAACGATAACGTCGCACAATCTCGCCCGACGCTTTTTCATGCGGGATTCCAGCGCCCAGGGAAATATGATGATACTTAGACAACGGCGAGGTAAATCTCACCGAAACAACAAGAATTTTACGAACAATGGAGAAACTGGTTATACTCTTTCAATCAGGAACAGAAGAAAAATGAGTTTCGATTCGACCTTCAAAGCGCTAGCTATTTAACAATTCGAAAACATTGATTGGAATTTAGTCGATGGTAACGGTAGTATGCGAAGCATTTTAAGAAAATAACAAAAAGTTTAGCTAAAAGAACGAAGAAATTTATTAAACATTCGCAGTCTAATTACGAGATCAAAAAAGAAAAAAAAAGAAGAAGAATATTAAAGTATTCCGCTTCATTAAAGAACGTAGAATATAAATGTTCCATATAATCCAGTTACGATCGTGTTCGTGTTTTCCGATGGAGACTGGAGAACTTGTTAATCAGTGGCAAAGTTTTCCTTAGAGTTCGGAGCGAGGAAAAAAGCTACAGGCAAGATCAAGCGGTGGAAACTTTGTATTCTCGATTGCGGCAGCCACCACGTGGAATTTTAATTAATAATAACGAGCTGTTCGCGTGCCTCTAGGCCACGTTTCTCTTCTAACTATCCCACCAAGTATTTCAAGAGAGAGAGAGAGAGAGAGAGAGAGAGAGAGAGAGGGAGAGAGAGATGCTGGATCGGTGAATCGCGTACTTCGCGTTTGGAATTTAGTTGCGCGACGATTCATTGTGTTTGCTCGCAACACGTCGCGTTATTTATGGGCCAAAAATGACCCTGCGAAAATTGTGCATGTGCGACGCGAAATTAACGTTTATGTATGGGAAATGGGTGAAAGAAATATTGGTTTTTCATGGAAAATGTATTAAATGGATTTATGATGGTTCCTTTGTAATTTGTGAATCGGTTTGGCGTTCTTTTTTAAGCATTATAGAGTGTCCCATATTATTTTTCCAATCAGATTTTGTTAATATATTCTACAAGTATAAATAATAGAAAAATGTTATATAAATGTAGAACCCAATCCCATTTCAATACTTCTTTACAAATGTATAGATAAAAACTTGTCTTTGTCTTTGTATTATAGAATTGAAATTATTTTTTATTCAAATATACATTATACATACTGTTCCATTATTTATCACTGCGAAAATATTCATTTAGAATTATGAAAATGTTATTAGTTAAAAAAGCAAACTATCGCTATTTATATGCTTATCAATGTATATACTTTGAATTTCCTTGATGCAAGTTTCATACTTTAATTCCAGTGTTGAAGTCTCGAAAATTTGTTCACCAGTATACATATATATATATATGTATATAGCGATGCACCGATACGGTATAACCAGACCCCAAATTATTACATCAAATTAATCAATCACACCTTAATTAATCGTCTTAATTACATCTGGTGCTCGTTCAAATTAACGAACGTAAACGTTCCATCGCATACGTTCATGAACGTTCGACAGAATTTCCATTTGCAAAGAAAAACAGGATGACAACGCTTCTAACCCGTTGAACACTATGTTCGCCTTCACGTAACTAACACCGAAACATTTTGGAAGATAGTTACCGATGTGCTTCTATACAGTCTCCTAGACCAATGTCGCCCCACGTGCGAACTGGGTCAGCACCGACACCTTGAAAGCATTTAAACTTGCTCCTAACAAGGTCTTCCGGGATCTCTCACGCTCCTGTCTCTCTGTTCCTACGTGCACCGTCTATACTTGATTCGAGAAACTTCGACCAAGGTGGATACCGGATACCCGACAACGGAACGATGTTTCGAACTGATTGCAAACTAATATCCCGTTCGATTCTACGAGGGCGTGCGCTACATTGATACGAGGTAACGGAGCTGGCGCTATCTAATTTTAACGGCAGCACGCCTGGTCATGCTGAAATATCGAGCCGGAGAAACGTACTTGCTCCCTCTCTCTCTCTCTCTGTCTTGTTGCCAATTTTCATCCTGTTCAAAACTCTTTGGTATGCTTCAGACAATGGTATGATTTTCGTTTGAGCTACATATCGTTAAGCAGTGTTGAGTAGATTTGAAAAGAAAAGACAAATTCTTCGATTAAGAGCGGGTATACAAAGAAGATTCAAGGCGGAAAATTAATGTGAAACACAAGCTTATTAACGATGATTTTGTAGTCGCGTCATTCGCTTCGTTATTTATAGTGACGTACTTGATTTATGGTATACGAGCTGCATGCTCGTAACGATGGTGTTTGAATGAAAAGAAAATCGAAAAAAACGCAGAAGCTCTTTATTCGAGTTTCTAAACGAGGCAAGGGATCAAGAAATGATCGTGTTTCAAAATTCTCCACTGATATTCACTGCCTGTCTTTAAGACAAGATGAAAAATGAAGATACAAGATCTTTCAAATATATAAATCCCCTTGTCTGTAATAAACATTTCAATAAAAAAACATTTTCTTTCGTAAATATTATATGATTATACGTAAAAATTAGCAAACTTATTAATTCCTAAATAAAGTATATGTTGGAAATCGTATCATTTGTGGCAAAAACTATTTTGATTAATCCACCGATGGTGAGAATAATCGAAATCGTCATATATAATCATCTTAATTCACCCATGACCACCAACGATCTACCGAAAATATTCATTCGCCAGTTTTACCTTCCCGCGATCCTCACCTTTCGCGTAATTTAACCAAGCCCATTCTTACACGTCGCGGAAAGTTGGCGGTGGCACTCGAAGAGCTCGTAAAATCAGCGGCCATGGCTCGCGCCGCTGTTCAACCGGGTTTCTCTCGTTCGACCACTCGAAGTGAACAATTTCGACGGCTGCGAGCGGACCGCATTCATCGAAAGAAGAACGAAACTCCGTTAAACTCTGGCGAATCAACCGCTCTTAAACTTTGCCCCGGCTTCCGGTCCGCCGCGAGATCGCCGTAGAATTACCGTTGGCCATGCCACCGATATTTCTCGCTGGAGAATTTTTCCTCGGGACTGAAATTGAAGCGAACGAGCACCAGCCAACTGGTACAGAGGCTATTCGTCCGTTGATAATCGGTATTTATCGGTCTGCGTCGGACCGAACATTGTTGCGCCGCGATACCTGTTCGGGAAGCTAATTGCGGTTACCGCGATAAGGTCGGTGAACCTTTTAAATCTTCTGGACCCTCTTACGCAGTTCAGTTAATACCATTAACAAAATTTT
Source organism: Bombus difficillimus (assembly GCA_014737525.1). Taxonomy (NCBI): domain Eukaryota; kingdom Metazoa; phylum Arthropoda; class Insecta; order Hymenoptera; family Apidae; genus Bombus; species Bombus difficillimus. The sequence continues at coordinate 1,854,954 of JACXIT010000140.1, read as the reverse complement.
ACAATCTACGAGATATAAATCACCGATGTTAATAAATGTTCTTTCGTCACGGTAAAAAGTTAGAAAGTTACAAAATGATACTGAAACGAAGATTTGCGAAGGAACTTTACAAATTATACTTTAAACTTTACAAATGGATTGATCGTGATAATTAACATATAATTGTAGAATTATAAAAATGTCGTTACGCGGTAGAAGTCTGTAGCCTAAAAAGTACCTGGTCGAAGATCCATTTTTGATCAAATGAATTGAAAACAGGAAAATTATCTAAATGCATAGACTATAGCATTAAGAAACAAATTGCTGAAGGAATATTTATAAAAAATGAAAGAAAGTACTTTCTACCACACGAGTCTGTTATATTGTATATCTTATGTATCTAAAAAGAAGTTGAAATCTACAATACATAAGAACGTATCGAACATCGAATCAATCGACGACAATTTTATTAGAATCTCTCGAAATGGATATCATTGGAAGATCGGCGTAATTAAAACATAACTACAAAGAAATACAACGAAAGTACTGCTCTTAAATTGCATCACGAATTGTCGCGCGAGTTTCTCTCTTCCCTTTTCTCTCGTTCACGCTACTTTCTATTTCAGAGGAAGCCAGAAACCCCGAGTTTTCATTCCTCTTCTCGTCCCTGGTTTTCTACTTTTCCTTTTAAGAGCCGATTCCAACGTGCGGTCTTTCACGTTTAATAGCGTGCACACACGTTCGCTATCCCCTAGCTGATGCATAACGTACACGTGTACGTGTGCACCAAGCCACACGACCAGGTCGAAGCTATTAATTCGATTGCCAATCGATTCAGCTTTACTTGCTCGTGCGAGGGATAAACGTCCGGCTTCAGTGGATTTTTCATTTACCAGTACTACTTGCTGACCACGATGCACCTACATAATTAATCGCCTTCGCTACCAAGACACGCCTTTCAGCTGGAAAAAACCTCATGCACAGATGTTTTCCCACGATTTTGACATCGTGACACATCGATCCTGCGATTAATTACATTCTTCCAAGCGAAGATAGTCGGAGAATAAATGTGCTTCCCCTTTGGTCGTTCGGTACTGGAGGAACGCATCTGCAGATTGAAATTCTTGGATTGCATTCGAGCATGGTCCTTTTGCTTGGGAGAAACATTGTTCGATAGATCGGCTGAAATTCTTCAAGTATGGATATCTTTGTGCTTGCGGGAAATTCAAACAAATATATTTATTTATTCTGTTGATATAAATCGAGCAAAGTGCCCTTATAATTATGGACAATAATACACATAGGCGTTAACAGATATTAGTATACTCACAGAAAGTAAAATTATCCTCAATCATGATCGATCAAATTATCACATTTGACACAAAAGCGTGAGATGTTCCGATGCTTATGAACGTCAGAGTACATCCGATCGATTACTTGTCGCATCATTTAGAATCTGTGTCGTGTAGCTAATACAGCGAAAAGTTTTGAGTACGCGCGTACTCCACTTGCGACTGATAAAAATGTAGGTCGTAGTTTTTACGTGCACGACTGTACGTACAATATCAATCGTTAATGTTACAGAAGGGAATACGTTGCAACATAGGGCAGTAGTCGCGACAGGTTTTGCGTCAGGCCACCGTTACTTACTTAATGGGTTGTGTGTTAAGCGAACGTGCCTTCTGTCCGGTGCAAAACCGAATCCGCTCTTCGGGATAATAAATCACCAGAATCGCGGGTTGTGGCCGCTACTTGCGCGAACCACAGCAAAACGAATTGCGTCCTTTAATAAAGAGAACAGCGCTAACACTCGGGGAAGGCAAATGATAACGTTCCGTATGATTTGTACCTGTACCCTTTAACTTCTCTCTGTGTATCCTTCCAAACTTCCGCTCTCTGTTACAATTGTTTCAAATTCAGTATCCAACATTTGCATCGATCGGTACATCGGATACTACCGTAGGAAAAAGAATATTGCAATTCGAGGAATGAATAAATTACCGACAGATTAGATTATCGAGTTTCAAAATATATTCAAATTCTAATCTATAAAGTATAAATGTTCCTGACTCTTCGCGTAGCCCGGAATCTATTCCTCGGTCGAGGCTGCCACTTGCTACGACATAATTAGTTGGACCGTAATAATCATAAGGAACTGTCGTAAAACTAAGCAATTCGATTTGACCGTTAAGACCGTTAAGTGATATGAAACACATTCGACTCAAAATGTTCCTTATGGTTATTGCTCCATCAAATAAAATGTGGGGAAACGTGGGTTTTCCTATGTTTCCCGGGACCAACACCCAGCAAGAGTTTTCCTCTGCGACAATATCGTGACCGAACTTCGCTGGATCTACGACTACAGATCGGTCAACATCTCTGCACTGGGTTCACTACTTTAACTCAGTCAACATATACTAATTAACTAATGTATATATATACGCAACGAGCGTAATCATCTTGTCTATAATTGTTGTTGGAATAAAAAGTACGTTATAATCTGTTACCTCAGCGTTATAATTATTTCAATCGCCTCTATTATCCTAACCGAAATAGGGTGTCGATCAGTCTCGTGGCGTCGATTGTATATCGTAACGGGAATTTACGACTCCCGTTGACGCGCTTCTTGAGATCGCGTCTCTCCGCGAATGGTCGACGAAACAATAAATAATTCTAATGTATAGAGACTACGATGTCCTGTGAAAACACATCGTGACTGTCAGATTCAACCGTAATTGCTCTATCAAAACGACATTCGTCCCGTATAAACTGAACTTCACGGTACAGCGCAGACAAGGATAGCGTTGTTCAAACAAGCAAACTGAAAAAATTCGCGTCTTTAGTTATCAAGAGCATGAAAGAAACGTCGTCCGTACGCGATTCTTTCAACCACGTTCGCTATCCGTCCGTTCGAAAGATTTCTTTCGCGTGAATCGTTCCACGAACTTTTATAATCAGACGAGAGAAACTTGGTCGGAGTAGAAAACGCAAGGACGACCGAGTTTCTTGTCGAATTTCCCTTATCGTCGTAGTAAACGAATTCGTGGATTCTTTCTCCGTTTCCTCTTCGACTGCTATTCTCCCTGCACGCCTATATATTTCGAACATTTCTGGTTTCAATATATGCAGCGCGTACAGAAACTAACGCTGCCAACGAAACGCATACTTCCGGCCACTTTGAAGTCAGATTACGCGTTGCTCGCGGCAAGGTTAACCCGTTTGATCTCGCAAGGCCGCAAAATTGCAGCTAATATACAAAAGAGCCGGGAACGATTCTACCGGTAACCATTGTGAAAGGTTCTCTACGCCAGTAACGCGCACCCTTGTCAGACTTTGCCCCTTTTATTACGTATTCACCGATGCGTTCGTAATTTTTCGAGTACACGAGACCATGCTTTTCGCGTATCGTTCGCCATACAGTATCGCTGAAAAGTATCCTGCCATTTGGAAGCTTCTCTCGAGAAGTAGGGTAACTCACGGCAATATTCGAGCACTTGTAGAATATTTGTACGTGTACGCCATATGTGCTGTATATTTAACAATTATATTAATATTGAGATATGTATAATTTTGTGTGCTAGACTAAATTAGCCGCGTAGTAGTGACACACGTATGTGAATGTAAGTGTGTGGAAGTATGTGTGTACGCGGCGTCTCGAAAACAAAGGAACGTAAACTGTTCAGTTAACAGTCTGGTATGGAAGAAGGTGAGACAAAGAAAGTGCTGAGACACCTGCAAGTATGTATCGATGAATATCTTTGAAATCGTTTATCAAATAAATATATAACTATTTTAATATAAATTCTAAGTGTAAACTTAGTGTTCCTATACCATTATTTCGGCAATTAAGATCCAAAATTCTCAACAATTAATACTGTAAGCAGGTTCAACTGTCGTTTATGCGATTATATTTAGTCGTAAAATTTAAGATCGATCGGAAAATGTGAGATACAGGGAAAGATATAATTCCATTTCGATACATTTGCTTTCTCCTTTATATCTGTTGATGATTAAAAGGAAGTATTTTAATGTGGAGTAGTTGAACAATTTCAATTTAAATCTATAGTCTCCTGATTGGATAAAAAAGTAGTAAATACTAATCGAGATATTTAGAAGCTATGATACATTGACGAATTATATAAGTTGAAAATTAGAAGACAGTGGTGATGTTGCAAATACTATTTTTTTTTTTTTTATTTACCTTAAAATTTACTGTTTTTTATATCTTCATCTTATAGCGAAAGACTTATGGAAGTACCTAAATTACTTGTTTCTCCAGAATTGAACATTAATTATCTATTTATCTAATGCAATCGAGAAATTGATAAAAAGCGAAGACGAGCTTCGTTTGGTTTCTGAAAACTCGATTATTGATTTAAGCTTCTCATTATCGACTTATAGTCAATTTAATCGCCTGGATCAGATTCAAATGTCGTTACTGCAATTCCTACAAATCGGTTAAAGTGTTTGAATTATTGTGAACGCTAATGAACTGTTCGTTTATGAAAGGAGCAGAGAAAATGTATAGAAACGTCATAAACATGGGCAGAGATCTTTTTCGACGGAATATGTGTGTCAGATTATCTGAAGTAGAAAGTTCGCGTTATTAAAATGTAAAATAGAACTGAATCGCATCTACGTAGAATACGTCGCGCATCTATACGTATTTGTATATGTATACGTATGCGTAGAAGGTTTTTAATCAATTTTAATTATGAACGTGTTTTTAATTTATCTGTAATCAAACATCGCGGATTTTTCTATATCGTGTGAAAGACCCAAATGTGTCTGCGTTATTTGATACATTTGCCCTGCTTTCTGTACGTTACACAGAAAATGTTTTTATTAAAACGCATGAGATCGATTTTCATTACTCGAAATATGCCGCAATATTCGAAAAGAAATCTAACGAATTTACGCATTTTTAATGGAAAGTTCCTTTCTTAAATATTATCCTTGGAGGAAGAACGGTGAAATCTAATAGAATAAATTTTCTGAAATAAATCGAATTAAAGCACGTAGATAATATTTTCTTCTTTAGAAAAATAACATCGGTTAAGCACGAATAATTTCGACAAAGATGCGGTAAATGAATAATACAGGAGCTTGTATAAAGATTGATCGGCGAATTGTGAAATAACGAGTTTCAAAAGTACATCAAACGAACTCGGAAATCGGTCTTTTCGAATGACCTTTAAATTGCATTTCTTCCTAAGGAATCTAACATAAAAGGTACTCGTAGTTTCGAAACTTCGTGACTTCTTCGCTTGGCCTTTTTATACTTGGGCTTTGACCCTTTTAAAGAGCCGCCTTTTGCAATTTCTACGCACGACTACCGTATTAATTCTACTTGTATCGAAGTTTATATCGTTGGCCATTAACGTTGCACACGAGGATCCTTTGTAAAAGATCAGTAAATCGCTTATAAATATCCTTCAAGCGGCTACTCACCGTCTCTAGTCGCATTTTCCAAAATAACGTTATCATTCGTTTATGTAAAATCAACATATTTACGACTTCGTAATCTTTCCTTATCACCAGGAACTTCTTATACCAGTTGTAATAATTCCAAAGCCATTAGGTACAGGGGACGCTGTTCTTCGCATTTCAACAATTGGTCTGATCCACAAATTACTCGAGGAATTATTTAAAAGTGAAAGGACGCAGTCGCTGTCGCTAAAGAGAAACAGAGGACAAGATTAAACCAGAGAGCGAATAAGGGTAAGGAGAGAAAAAAGAAGACGAGGGAGAAACTCGACGGAATATCACAGGGGAACGAAGACCTGAATTCTAACGTTACATCCTGTCCTAAAAACGAATTAGCTCGAAAGATTTGCCAAGTCGAGTTTTCCCTTCGTCCTTCGCTCGAATTTCAACCCCTACCCCCTCGCTCTGGAATAGAAACATCCAGTTAGAAAGGTGAAACGTGACAGAGAGGAGCGTTTTATGCGTTCATTAGTCACACGAACCAGATTGAATTCCTCTTGAGCTTTCTTACCAGCTTAGATCGTGGAACATAGAACGGGAGAAAAGGTTAAGAGAAGTTTTTCCATTTGGTGAATTTTACGAGGGCGAACGTCTGGAGTCTCCGTGAGCAGGGTTTCGTCGGTTAGGCTGACCGTGGAGGATCGAACAATGACGCAGCTATCGCGGACAACGCTCAGAGATCATCCATTATCCGGCAGAGAGTGTGCAACGGCCAGGTTAGAACGAACGAGCACCGATAGGGAAGATAATTTGTCAGTTTAAAGATCTAATTTGTAACTGGGGCGCAGCTTTATGAGCTGATTCGGCTTACAGGTGTAGGATGTTGCGTTTAACGAGCTTGACTTAAGCTTCTTCGTTGATTAGCCCGCAAATGTTTTCAAAGAAAATTATTCCTTCCGAAAAAGATTACATCGAGTCTGGTGAAGTATTGTAATAAAATAGTCTAGAACGACACCTGTTTGAAATTACCCTTTCGAATGAAATTAACCGTAATTAGAATTACGGAAAGCCTCTTAACAAAAAATTATATTCTGTTTTTCTGGCTTATTTTTTCATGTAGAATCGCTTTTTGCAAAGTCTTTTTCAGAGACGCTCCCTATGAAATAAAACATAATTCCATTCTACACAGCGTTTCGATCGAAAAAATACACTAGCTATCTAGATATACCTCGCGCTAACTGTAAGCCCGTAAAATAACATGAAGCTCTAAACTTTCCTCGAATTCATATATAGTATACGTTGCAACGAAATCCGGCAGTGCAGGCGTGCGAGCCTGTGCGATTTTTTTAATTAAATCCGTTACAAGGCCCGGTGGTTAGCCTGCGAAGGGAATTTTTCACCGCGTCACGGCGACCATAAATCATCAAGCGGACGCGTCGACGTGCGATTGTGAAAGGTTAAAATATGTATCGGGCCGGTACGTACACAACCATCTTAAATTGTTCCATACGCAATGACGACCCGACTGAATTCTCTGTCGCGTGGTACCACGGTCATGATTTATTATCGAAGCGTAGGGCTCCTCGTAATTTATGCACACCGGTTAGCCACCAACCAACTGTCGTACCATCGTTCCACAATACCGTCTGCAATTTCGTGGAACGTTCGACCGGTAACTTGCAAAACAATCGTCCCTGCCAGCAACCTCCGAAAGGAATCATTCCCTTTTGATTCGCGGTTTCGTCCCGCAAACGCATATTCCGTTAATTAACTCGACTGTGTGCCTGGACTGCGTTTCAATTACGATTACTTTGAACGTGCGTGCTACGTGACCAGAAATACATACTTGGCAGAGCCTTTGAATTTGAACATCATGCAGTATCGCGTAGTATCGTGCGCTTTCGTGGTCGATGCGGTCGAAAATCAGCGGATTTATCGTAGGAAAGATTCTTTGGGTATGTAACAGCGACGGTGATTATAATCGTCGTAAGTTCATATAATAGTACATTGTAACTTGGCTAAATTAATTCTTAAGTATCAGTATATGCAGTGATGAAATTTATATTTCCAACCTTTGTGAAAAATATATATAAATATATATGAACTACGTAGGACAGCAAGTCTAATGAATGAACTTACGAACGATGAAAATGCGATCACACAACGCATGATTGATTTAACCGTACAAACACGCTGAAAATATTACATTTGCGTTGGAAATATATAGGAATTTTATGTAAATAAGCAAAAAAAAAAAAAAAGAAAATAAGCAGAAATGGCAAATATTTACAGCGGAGCGTACATCTTTATTAACGTTATAACATGAATATACACCTACACGTACACGTTTATTTCCATACTCAAAACAAATTTTAAAATTATCATCATAAATGTTCATAATATTCGTGATATAAAAAAATACATAAATGCATTTGTTAGCATTTTAAGAGTTGCTCCATTTACGTAGAGATTTTTCACTTATGTAACGTAATAATTATAAAAAATGAACAAACCATATGAGCAGCTTAAGCAACGCATAAACATTTGTTTCGTGGAGAGCAGGAAGAAAAGGATATAGTTATTTATTATAAATGTAGTATACCTACGACACGTGTAATATATTTTCGTTTCAAGGCTTGATTGTATGCTCTATAAATATAAAAACTAAAAACCGTGAGAAATTAAATACAAGAGAGTGAATTATAATAAAAATTATAGTTAAAACATACGTACTAATAAATTTACAAGTAATGAATATAAAAATCATAGAAAACGATCTTTTAATTATCTTGAACAGATATATAGACATATGAACACATTGTTCTATACGATAAAAAGGAAATTTATTTTTACAATAAAGTTCATTTCTTCCTCCCTAGATCAATATTAATATGAAAAATCAATGCATATATTCGCACCTCTGATTCGAATCAAACAAGAATTCTTAAAACGTTGTTCGTCGATAACAAACCTTCCCCACTGTCAAACACGAGGAACGAAGAATCAACTTGGAGGGACCGTTCTCCCTCTTTGCAGATTACCATCCTTGGGACAACGCAGGCTAGGGAAGTTGAGACTACCCTTTGTTAAGGATTACAAGCGTTTTGTCCGCGACGGAATCCTCTTTCCCAAATTAACTTCTTCGTCTGAGAGGGCCATTATCGTCGCAAGTCTCCGTCTCCTTTATGTCTGCGAGTTCCCTTTCTTTACACCACTGGTTTTGGCAACAAGCTCACCGTAAATTCTCGGAATGATTCTTCCAGACCTGGTGTTAACCTACATAACGTGCGATTTATTATGACTTATAACGGGTCGGTTTTCGATGTCTCGGTGACGCTGGTTTTGCGGGAATTCGCGTCTTTTAAAAATCTGTTTCCTTGCCAAGCGCGAATTTGCGTCGTCTAGCTGGGGATTCTACGGGGGTGAGTTTCAGAGAGTGAGTAAAAGGGTGGACGCGGCGGCCAGAAATGACTGTCTGTGCAGTGGAAGGCATTATCTTGCACCGACCATTCGTTATTAACTGCAGTTACGACTTCTATCGTTTGGCGTTGAACATTTTGCTCTGTACTACAGGATAAGAGAGATTACACTATTGTTCGATGGTATTCAGATACTCTTTTATTTTTTTTTCTTTTTTTTTATATAGAATGTTACGTAATGATAATTTGAGGTAATTAGAGATAAAGAGATCTGTATCGTTCTATTCTTTATAATTATATGAAAGAATACTATGGCACGAAAAATGAAACAGAAGAATATCATAAAACTAATTTTTTAGATCCAATGCGGTAAGAAAATTCGTATTTCTAATTATTGATGTTTATGGCAAGTTCCGTGTAGTTGTTTGCTTATTTAAAAAGCTCTTTCTCCGGAGTATAATATATGAATTGAATGAGAAAAGTTCTAAATATATGAAAGATTAACGAAATTAAAATTGAAACAATGATGTCGAAAACCTATAGATATATGGAAATACAACTCGCATATTTACTCGTGATACGCTGCCACATCTAAGCTTCTCAACGGGTAATTCAAGCTTCGCTTCTGGAATTAATTGACCATTAATTAATACACATTAGTACACAAGGGTAGATATAAATGGATATTATGTTTAATTACATTAATAAACTTGATATTTATTAACTGTATTATAAAGAAAAGTAAATTATACTATGTTTTGAAGGTTCTATTCGATTTTAACGAAGATTATGTTGAAAATCAGCAAGGTCCAGTGACTTGTGTAAAGGAGGACGTTCATTCACAATTACAATTATTCAAACACGGCATCGCGTTTATTATCTTCGATACGTAATAATTTATCGATAATGCTACACATTAATAACATTATTTATTACTAAATACGATAAATAATTACCAGATTGCAGATTTTTATGCATTTATATAAATTCCAAAATTACGCGAATGCATTTAGATTGCATCTAATATCCGAAAGTATAGCACGCGTTATAATATTCAATACATAAAACAATTTTCTATCTGGCTAACGTTTTCTTAATTATACTCACGGAAACATAAATATTAGCAATCCACTAACTAACAACTCGAAACTAACTAACTCTGCGCTTGGTAATGAAATTTTTAAGAACGACAAGGGTGGCACGTGCCGCAACAGCGTTACACCGCGAAATATAAATCGCGCGAAATTATCACGAATTCCCGACCGAGTGTAAATTTCGTCCGACCAAATAACAGGAAACATTAACGGAAATTTATCCACTCATTTACACTCGACGTAACTCATCGACAATTTAAGGGGGTCGTTACGGTTCACCCTCTTTTGGACGGGATGTCGGCGAAATAAACTAAATGTAGCTTAAACAAACGAGCGTTCGCGATAAAGCTTGCCAGACCGTTCGGTAAAAGTGCAACGTCGAGCAACGAGAAACGAGAAGTCGTCGGGTTTTTTCCCTTAATTCTGTCGACGGGCAGCCAGGATCCGCGTATTTATCGCGTTCAGCGTTGCTCACCGTCAGATGCACGCGGGCATAGACAACGACGAGCGAAGAGAAACGACCGGCGACGATATATTTTTGACACCGTCGACGCCTGCTGCGACCGGCCATTTACTCGTTGTACCCGCGTATCTCGTTTACACCGTTACCCTCTCGAAAAAGTACCATGTTCCTTTCGCATGGCTGTCGTGAAATTTACTATGTTACGCGGCATTAATTTCGTCCGCGTTTTTCGGTTTTTCGATGTAGAGAGAATGAGAAGAAGAGGCCGAGGATCGATTAACGCTAGGATGGGATCAAATTCAACATGTACTTGGTTGTGAAAACGCGCTCCATGGGCTGCGATCAAATATTGCTAGTAAGCAGACTGTAAAACATTTACGCATATTTATATTTTTATAGACATAATTATAATTTTAGATTTTATACTTTCACGATAATTATACGACATATTCGTAGCTCCAACTATTGATACGTCATAGTTATAATTCACAGAGTAAGACTTTGGTGAAGATTTATTTCATCTACTTAAATGTTGTGATACGTGTTGTGTATTTTGAATATATTGCGTACTCTGCATATTCGCTACGACATCGTTGCACAGTGGTATAATAATATTTTCTGTTTTCGTAGAATGTGTTCAAAATTGAATAAAGTGGTTCTTACGTCTTTTTGTATCTCGCATATAAATTAACGGGACTGTTGATAAGAATACGTTGAAGAGGATTTGCGAACGTCGAGGGCAAACCAAGATTCTGGTCAGGTTCGTTTACCTGATTTGATTTGAAATGCAAATGTCAGTAAAACGCCAGGTCTCTCATTAGACGCTTGTGTCTTTTTCTATTTGTTACAGAGTTTCAGCTGTCATACGGAGGCCACGTTTTCGACGTGCAAAACAGAAAAAAAGGAAATAGCGTACGTTGAGTTTGAAATTTCGCTGACGAAGGATGTCTCATTAAGGTCGATCGGTAAAATCAAAATATACCATGCATGTGTAGTAAAAAACAAAAAAATGGAATACACGTGAAACAAACATTGGTTTAACGGCAGACTAACGAAAAATCAGATACAAAATGACGAAAAAAATTTGGCGAGGAAAACATTTTTTTGGACGTTCATTCCATTGAAAATCAAGAGAAAGATCTGAAATATCGCTGTCATCTTATGAATTATGTCAATCAACATATAATACGACTCTTTTGCACGATAATTTACCAACTAGTAATATTAGTAAATTAAGTTAGAAGTTGTTAGTAACGTTCCTTTTACAATTTTACGCCAAATGATTGTTAACGATGATAATATAATTTGTACAATTTTCTCGTACAACTTCCTTCGTTCCGTTATCAAACATGTCGCTGTCATGCAATGGAATTTGTTAAAGGAAACGTTCACGCGCTAAGAGTCTTTCCGCGCTTCGAGCGCACGAAAGGATACCGAGTGATTATTGACTCATACTGATTGACTATTTTCTTGCGTTCGATGAAAATCAATCAGCGTGCGTACTTCGGAATCTCCGTTCGGGGCTTCGTTGGACGCTCGATCGAGTTCAACGTAGCGTCGGACGATATCGTTCGAATCGCCCTACCGTGAACATCAGTCGGGAAATCAGTTAAATCGTCTGATCAGTTAAAACATACCTTTGAATCGTTAGCATCTTCCGCGCCAGACGTGGAGTAAGAATAGTTAATTCTCTCAATCTTCAGAAAGAGTAGTTTCACACAGTCTGCCTTCTGTGATAACGTCTTCTCCGCCAGACGTGAAGCACAGAATCGTTTCAATCTCCGAACATTCGCAGAGAGCAGTCCCATCTGCATTTCCTGGTTCATCAACGTCTCCTAACGTTCCTGGACGCGACTTCAACCACTCGGAGAGACAGGATCAGTCGAGACGATCAGTTGATAGTTCTGTGCCAAATCTTCAACCGTAGACAGTGTCTTCGAACATACATAGAGCACAACATCGTTTCAGTCGGCGAACGATCTCATGCGAGTCTTTCAATTGCCAAGCAGCATTGACACGTGTTCGCGGACGAGTGTATCGTTAGCTACTCGTAATCGTCACCACTTCAGCCGTATATCGCGTCCCTGCAGTTGTTTCGTATCGTACGATCGTTCAGCAGTCAGAATCAATTCAAAAGCTTGTCATCGCCCGGAATAGGATGACCCTTGGTGTCGTTGATTGTTCTTCGCGCGTTCAACCAGCACTCTCCTTCGTGAATCATAACCCAAGGTTAATTCGATTGGTAACAAGCTCAGTGTCATGGACACGAGACACACGCTCACGTAATGACAAAATTTGCGATCACTTAGTTGCCAACCCAATATCACGGCTTTATAATACTTTGTTTCACTGTAATTCGAAAAATAAATACTAAGCGATGAATGAAAAAATCGCAGCAACAAATACTTCATTGGACGACTAATTTTCTCTTTCTATACCTAAAATTTCATAAAATTCCAACTCACAATGCTCTTCCAAGCTGTGGTGGACGGTGAGACGTGTCGTTGTTTAAATTAATAACGAGACGAGTTAATTCAATTAACTATATTTACAGATATTTTAAAATGTAGAATACAAAGTTAATCGCAAGCGTTGCTCGGTGATATTCGTTATGAGATTGCGCGATACTGCCGCACTGATACTAATTGTTATGCTGATTCGTTAGACTGATTCGTTAGACTGATTCGTTAGACTGATTCGTTATACTTATTCGTTCGACTGACTGACTCGATACTGATATTCATTCGCACGACTGACTCTTGAAGAACATGATCGTCTATTTTGGATTCCGGGAGGTACCGGAAGCTTCGAACTTGTCGCCGGTTGTAGGTTGCACGTAGCAGCGAAATTGCTTTGTCCAGAGTTTGTTTATTACATTATGTGCGTCGTACGGTGTTAATCCTCTGTGGCAAAACAACTATGTGAGACATCTTCGTATCGAAACGTCCTAAGACGCATATGCCGCTACAAAGCCTAAACTTTCAATCGTCACGTTAGAAATACAATCGAATCTCCGTAGGATAATAGAATTTGATAAATGTCATTCCCCGTCCTAAGACCATCGATTAGTAAAATACCCAGTTCTAGAATACAGAGAGTCGATTCTTAATGAGCGAGTTAATTAACGTCTGGCTCTGGATCGGCTCGCGTATAATTCGTTTTTACGAGTACAATGAGCCATGGATAAGGATTCGTGAACACGTTCCTCGTTAAACGATTTGCGGCAACTTCTTTGTAGGATTCTTCTTTCTCGGATCTTTTCCACTCGAGAATCCACGGTGATGAGCGCAAAATTAATTCTTTTTTACGTTATCGGCGTACGCGTTCTCCTGCGAATAGTTTTTCTGTAGGATAAATGGACACGTTAAAGGTTTCGGTTATACGTTTTATGGCACGATTTAAACAATTGAGAACCGCAGAGATGGTGTAATGGCTCACGAAACCGTTTGAACACTTTAAAAAATTTGTACGTGCGTTTACATATAAATATTGTGTAAACATTTTCAAATGAAATATTCCCTTAAACAAATATTCTCGCCCAAAACGTTTATTAAGCTCACCTTCGATTGTCACTATCAGAACCACCATCGTGTAATCCATCGATCTCATACATTTTCCGACCTCTGAACTCGTTGCTCGAAACAAATGCTGGCCGCGTGTCTGTGCTCTGTTTGACCAGACGCTAACGAACTATGAATTTGTGGACGAGAAAAAAAGAAAAAAAAGAGGAAAAGGGAGAAAACGAGCCACGATGACGCGTGGTAAACCGAGTTATTCCCTAAAAGTGTAGTTAGTATTTGATGAATTATTCACCGCCCATTCCTCCGCCTGTCGAACCCCTTGGAAACGAAACTACGTTTCGTACGTTCGTTCGTGAGCTTGTGTATCTTTGGTTAGTCGGTTCCAGACGCAACGACCACTCGCGAGAAACATTCTGAAGCAGCGACTTTTAATCTTCCTTATTTCATAGCAAACGTGGAATAATTATTAGAATTTCGCGACACATCGACCAGCGACTCTAGAGAGCAATTGCGGTAATTTTTCTCTGAAATGGACAGACGTCTTAACGGCGGGTGTCGATAGAAATTCGACGAGCCAAAAGAGCGTGGAACTGGACATGCTCGACGACGCGCGAACGATGCGTCAACAGCCATCTGGCCGTTAATGAGGACGCGAGTGAACGTGCTTCTCGCATGCAAACATCACGTGCTTCCTCGTGGACGCGTCCACATCGAGGACACGCCAGTTTACCCTGAGCACAACCTGACGACCTGCATTAATCGCTGTCGTCAATCAGAGAAGGGTCGGCCACCCTGACCGGCGGAATGCGATTAATCTCGATCAGCCCGTCTACCGTGAACGAAGGGAATCGACGGTTCGTCGAAACGCAGAATTGAGTTGGTTTCAGAAACAATCTCGCCCGTACCTCGTTTTTGGTAGCATAGACAACACAGTAACAGTGGTTGAACGTGGATTCGAAAGGGGCATAGGATTATCACGATGAATCGAAGGTTTTCGATTCAAATGCTTTTACAATAATACCAAGTAATAGAAAAGGTATTATTTTATCGAAATGAAGAAAATGTATTATTAGGACTAACAGTATTAAACTGACTAGAGTAACTAAAGGTATCAAGGTTTTTTAGATGTAAAATGTCTTAGATGTAAGATGTAACGATTTCAAAAATAAAACACATGGAAAAGTTCGTCGATTATATTTTACATATTTCCTTCGTGCGACCACACAAGTCAGAAATATAGAGGAAAGATTCTATAATTTGGACAAAACTGCTATTATAATATCGAAATATATATATACATAATACTTGAAATTCTTCAAACTTTAATATTGTACATTGTAGAAGATATTAGGTTGTCCGAAAAGTTTCTTTCGTTTCATAAGGTGATAATAGATGAACAACAATTTCTGTTTTATATTATTTTATTGAATTAGGTATCATCCATTTCGTTGTATTTCTATTATTATGTTCGTGCATAATTCAGTAAACTAATATAAAACAAAAAACATTGTGCGTCTATTATTTCCTTATAAAACGAAAGAAATGTTAGAATTTAATCTTAAAATTAAGATAAATAATCTGTGGAAGATACAATGTTTATGTTGAAACAATATTAGGTGATATTTATTAAACAGAACTACAGAACCAAATGTATTTAATATATAAGTGAGTGATTAACAAAGTACGCAGGTAAGGAATTTATGAATTGTTGACAGTTGGCTAGTTACTCTCAGACTGTCAACGCCTGTTGGCCGTGCTGGATACACTCGTTCCCGTGAGATCACGAAAGTTAAGCAGCACTGGCCGCGGGGCGGTCAAAGATGGGTGACCGCTCCGTGTGGGTGTTGACGAAGAGGACGCGCTGGGGCTGCGGCGCCCCCATGAACATAGGAGGACACTAGGGCCGTTGGTGGCTCTGGCAGACAGGAGGTCAAGCGTTTTGGGATGCCTTCCTTCAACCAAGAAGGAAGAACGACGACGAGGTTGCACCCTGGTAGTAATTCGAAAGAGACCCCGGGGCACCTCATAACGTCGGGAGGTCACAACCGTGGGGTTTTAATCGGTAAGAGTCCGACACTACTTAGTTGTCGTGATGAGGCAACACTGAGTGTCCATGAGGATTTCCCCACGTATAAAAAAAAAAAGTTACTCTCAAACTGACTGTAGGTAGTCACCCATGATCCCTTGAAGATTTTGAACCCCCCTCTATACAGCAATGAGTATGACCTGTGTAAGTGTCCTGTTCAAATACCCTGTGTAAGTGTCTGTATAAGAGTGTTTTGTGTCTATGATTGTAATATCGTTGTATTCCAACAAGAAACATTTTTGGACAACCTAATAGGCGGAGAAAGAACAAAAATATTAAACAAATCCTTGAGATTCCCTTTCATAATCACAATGTTAAAAATTCACAAAATTCTATAAGATGAATTAATGGATTGGAACGACTATGAAAAGCAGAGAGGATAGGGTGGAAAATGATGCTTACTTCTCCTTCATTTATACTTATCACTGAATTCAGCGAATGTGGCAATATTAAACCATTATCATTCCACGATCAAGGAATTTTGCTTTTGTATAATATCTTATGTATTTTGAGAAGAATGTTGATTACAAACATGAAAGACCAAGGGTGTTTGAAAATCTGGTTGAGTTTTCATGAAAATTTACGAGCTGCATGCTACGGAAAAGATATGAAGAAAACGCGATTTTACCATACTTGTTTCAAGTATGCGTGCTGTCTCTGTAAGAAACGTGATGAATGAAATAATAATAAGTTACAAGTCAACAACAATAGTACAAAACATAATCCAATGACTCGAGGATTTATATTTTTAGATTTGTAGACGTTATAGTAGTAGTGATCAAACTTCGTCTTATGATGGAAAATTCTTGCCGAAGTTGGGCTTCTTTGTGACTGCGACTTGTACAGGTAAAATAACGCATATAAAATACGTTGAAGATAAGATGGAAGATAACGTAAATTTCAAGTTGTAGAGGTTTTCACGGCAGAACGAATGGGAATTATCAAAAGTTTAACCTTACAAAAGTTTTCGTCTTATCAAAGGTTCGGTTGTGTGTGCATATCGAATCATCCAAACGGTCAATTTATCACATTCCATATTCTCCATAACTCTCTTCTACGTATATCTTTTATAATATTAAACCAATTGATAGCTCTCGTTCGAATATAGCCAAGAATCAATGACCATAGCATACAATTAGCTACCATCGGCGCAGCAGTACGCGCCATGGACGCGATCCGACTTTTCAACTTATCGTTACGCTTCTCCATCGTTAAACAGCAGGCTGAATCGCGGGGAATCGAGAAAGTTTCACGATCGGGAATTGACTCGAGCCGTTTTTACCCGTGTAACCTCGTTCCACGAACTCCGATTCGTTTCTATCGTTGCTCAAATGAGAGAGCTCGAGAGATGGTGCCTGAGAGAGGGAATGGAAGTTGGAGGAACGATCCTGCGCGTGCGAAACCACCGACGAAATGGAACGTTTTATTAGAAGCGTGTCTAGCTCTTGACACAGGCATCGATGGAGGTAGACGGTTCGTCGAGTTTCTCGACATCGGTTTGTAGGCAGACGAAAAGCTGATTAAGATCGATTCGGCAAAATTATCCCTGTAATCTCTTTCGAGAGATTCCGGATTAAGGAGATCGTACTCAAATAGGATTTCAGGGTTTGGAACAAAAGCGATCATCGAGCGTCTGCCTTCTCCCATTCCCCTGTTCGAGTATTCTTCGAGTTTGATTTTCATTAAAATTCACGCGAAAACCGCGATGGGAGGTCTTGTCGCGACTCCATTCTTCTCGTTCTAGTCTTTTCGACGTTACGGTTAACTCGTTCCTCCTAATGTCTTGACTTTTCCCAGATGTTGTTACGCGTGAATTTTATTTAGAAATCTCTCGTTGGCGTGACTAGAGAGCTACGTGAACGTAGAGACTCCAATGAACGACGAACATAGTAAAAAATTCAATACTTTCAAAGCGCAAAAGCGACGCTGATGATTCTGCTTTGAACACCGGATTCGAGCCTTTATAACGAAACAAACGAATATGCAAACACGAACTTCGTGGAATACCAAGTGTTTGTTATTTCTACCGATTGCATTCCCTGTGAACGCACTGAAACGAAAGTTCAAAGACTAGCGAAAAAAAGAAAACAAATCTCGCGGAAGAGAAGGAAACGAGCTTGGGGGAGGAAAGCGTACAATTTTCTGTTCCGAGTTCAGTTATCTTTCGCCTAGAGGAAGTCATTTTTATCCAACATGCGTTGGAATTTAGTTTGTACATTGTTCGAAATAATTCAGAGATTAACATCCTCCGATGACAATACATTACGAGAATCGAGCAATGAAAAACGATGCTTAGTTGGTCTTTTTTCACATCCACTTACGATGCATTTACGATTAACCGAAATAAAAAGCTGGACGTTTTCACGAAAATAATCGGCTCGTAATCCGTTTTTAACGACAGATCCGCTGATGCGACGAGACCGACGCGCCGACTGCATAAATCTCGTTAACGTAGCGAAACCGATCGTTGGCATCATCGAGTTTGAAAATTTCGTTATTTTCTTCGTCTGTGTGTGTCACAGGTGAAAGGTTATTACAGAACCGCGAGGATCCCGTGTGTTTTTCCACGAAAAATATTTTTGCGATCTCACGACCACGATATTACAAGGCTTCTTTGTATTGGAAACTCTATTCACCTCCAACCGAGTGTCTCGTTTTTATGTTCTTCTTCTACGTTTTATAGAGCTACATAGAGCAGGCAAATTAAATTTTTTGGATGCTCTAGAGCGATTTATATTCGACAGTCTTCAAATTCTTATGCTTTTTTCTTTAGATTCTCCGTTGTTATAAGAGAAATGATCGTTGTATAAGTCGTTGTAAAAGTTGTAGATATAAGATCGTTATTAGGAGGCATTACACATTACATAAGAGCGTAGAAAACTTTTATGAGCAACGTAACAACGAAAGAGTGGAAAGAGAAGAAACTGAGGAAGGCGGGGTTGGTGCTTATGTCTTTCGTTACGGCTGTCTCTGCTAAAAGGTGGTGGCATGATACGGTTACACGAAATGCGTGTTGTATTATACTTATCGCTTGCAGCATGATAATGGTTTTGTTGATTTATATACTACATTATCTACATAACTGTATAACTATATATATAAAAAAAATTTTCTAACAAAATTTTATTTATACAAGGAGATGCTTTCGAGCTTGTAACGTCCTATCTTTTTCGTCCTTAAGATTCCTTCTCCTGTTAACCGATGCTGTATTTACAGCGCAATTTAACAATGATACTTTTATATAAAACTGCATACGATATTTAATATTTTTTATCATTTTTTACAGAAACCATCTTAGGAAATGTGAACACTGTATACATATATATGTATGAAATGATTATGGCAGAATGATTGCAAAACGGATATATCCAATTAAGGAACTACTAGTCTTAAATCAATTAATATAATTATAATTTTAAAAAATTATAATAGAACGATAATAAACTAAGAGAATTATAATATCAGGTGTAAACACGTTCTGTTTCCCAAGATTACATTCAATCGCTAAACCACTTACCACAAAACTTCACCGTAGAAAACATGTTCAAACTCCCAACAACCATCAATCGTAACACCTACTCAGCGAACCAACATCACCGCAGCGAACAGGTCTTAAATTATGATACACCCTTTCTGCGTCCGCAGGAGTGTTCTCCATTTAACCGAGTGCCACGATCCATCATTTTCTTCGAGTTTCCTGTTAACAAACGCAAAGAATCAGATCAGCAAATCTTAATCGTTTATTTTCACTTAGTTCCTGAAATCGCGAGTATCGTCGATATCCTTATCAGTGATGGTTCGATCGAAGTAAAGTGATTCGTAGGTTGGAACGGTCGGCACTTTGCGCGAAATCAATATAGGCTGGTCGCGCGTGTACGCGAACGAAGCGAGCCTGGGATGAAAAAAAAAAACGAATGCTCGACGAGAAACCAAAAAACGATTTAAAAAAGAAACACGGGGAAAAATAGAAGCAAAAAACAAAAAGTAGAAAAACACAACCAAAAAAAAAAAAAAAAAAGAAAAAGATAGAAGAGAAACGGGGAAAAAAATATTCTAACTCTAGCCAGCCGTTATCGGGAACCATTGCGTTAGCTGTCTGGATGGCCGCTTTTAATCCGTTAAATGCCATTTCCTTGTACACGTCAGCTGCGGACCAATGAGCTTTGGAGGCACCGAAATGTCCGCCACTCGTGCCGCCATTCACTGCCAGAGACTAGGCATCCTCAAGTGCTCTCTTAGCCTATTCCGTCGGGATTCCATCCGGATTCCTCGTGTGCGTGTATACACAGTACACAGCCACGCGTGTTCTATCCGATCGCCGCGTACTCGATAAACGACACCGGAAGCAAACCGTCTGGCAGACAGATTGCACTGGATTCCGACGTGTGATTCATATCCCGTCCGAGGATCCGGATTCTAGCACCGTTTATCTTTGAACAAGGAAAAAGAGAAGAAAGGAAAGACATTTTGAGATGTAAAGAGCTTGATATTCTCCTGGAAATCGTTACAGGCGGACCGAGTTATGTTCGTTAAGGGTTGAAAGATTATTTCTTTATATACTTGTTTGTAATGGTGTTTAAGCTTCATAGTCGTTGCATAACAAGCGATGAACCAAATAACGGTGAGATTTTACATCGAAATTTAAAATAAGCGTCACTGTAGCTGATACACAACGGACTATTTTTATAAGTTTGGAATAGTTTTATAAATACCGACGTCTATGAGCTTCGTTTCATCCGTTAAGGGTTAATAAGCATATCGCGCAAAGTTGCGTCATCGTGTAGCGCATAAAGTAAGACAATCGCATCGGGGCTACATGCGCGCAACGAAAAATAAAGTAGGCAAGAGGATGAAGGAAGAAGAAATATGTAGCGAGAGGATGAAGGAAGAAGAAAAATGTAGCAAGAGGATGAAGGTAGGAGAAAAATGTAGCAAGAGAAGAAACAAAGAGAAGAGGAAAAAGATAACGTGAGAATTCTCGGAACACGACGAGCTTGGTGAAACCGTGGTCGTCTCCATGGTCGTTGAAGTGTATACGCAACGTATACATAGGTTCGGACAAGTCGCGCATGAAAATTTCAACGGCGACAATCGCGTTCCGCCGGGCAAAGCGACCGGCTACGCTCTCCTGCCCCACGAGTCGATAATGCACACCTCCGTGCGTATCTCATTAAAGTTGGCGGTGTGAAATGCGCGCCAGAAAAGGAAAAAAGGAATCGACGCAAACAGCCGTGAAACGCACCAATGCTGGTCCGATGACGCCGCGTAATCGAACTTTTTTCCTACCTCCGTTCCTTTTCTTTTCCGCCCTTTTCTCGTTGTCTTCTTTTTCTTTTAGTTGGTTCATATTGTTGCCGATATTGTTTTATGCTGTTCTTACGCCAAGAGAGAAAATGGGATTGAAAACAGGAAAATTCACGATGGAACACGACTCAATGTCTTAATATGCGTATGTAGTTCTTCTCGTAGATAAAGTAGCGCAAAAAGGACAAAAATACCTTTTAATATATATAAAAGTAACACACACTATTATTTNATTGTATGTGCAAACAATAGAAACTTTGGTATATCCTTCATAAGGTAATCTGTTATTTTACATACGATGAATTGTCGTAATTGAGCAGGAGAAAAGACAAGATACGTAATTGTTGCATAATTTTCTCAGAAAGCACCCATGCTGGTCCGATGATGCCGCGTAATCGAACTTTTTTCCTACCTCCGTTCCTTTTCTTTTCCGCCCTTTTCTCGTTGTCTTCTTTTTCTCTTAGTTGTTCATATTGTTGCCGATATTGTTTCATGCTGTTCTTACGCCAAGAGAGAAAATGGGATTGAAAACAGGAAAATTCACGATGGAACACGACTCAATGTCTTAATATGCGTATGTTGTTCTTCACGTAGATAAAGTAGCGCAAAAAGGACAAAAATACCTTTTAATATATATAAAAGTAACACACACTATTATTTATTGTATGTGCAAACAATAGAAACTTTGGTATATCCTTCATAAGGTAATCTGTTATTTTACATACGATGAATTGTCGTAATTGAGCAGGAGAAAAGACAAGATACGTAATTGTTACATAATTTTCTTAGAAAGCGCGGGGGAAATTTTTTAATCGACGAAACAAGTAACTCTGAGTAACGCAAAAAGTTAATGAGAATCTTCAGATTGAAGGTTAATTAGTTAAGATTTGGTAAGCGACTAAATTTATACAGTATCCCCGTACTATACACGGATAATTATAATCAAAAACAAAGTATAAATATATCACATATATGTACTTATTACAAACATACTAAAATATCCTACATATATAAATATACATAAGTATACTTGTACTACAATCTGGATAAAAGTTTGGTTTCCCCAAAACCATTACGTATTTCTACTAATTGTAGTAGCAAAAGATTCCGAACCCCGTCATTTTTTCATGTTTTTCACTGTTAAACTATCTCTCGTCGCAATTTCACGCACGAACAAACGAAAGGAAACGACGTCGTTGAATGAACGAGCCGCAGGAACAAGCGAATACGCAGCGTACGACGATGCTGCTCGTCTTGAGTTACGAGGAATCGGACGAAGCCAGCAGTATGCAGCACGATGTATGTGCTGTACGTATGTATGTATCTGGTGTTCATTACAGAACGACGAGTGCACTGATTCACCCGAAGAGAAACGCGACACGATAAAGGCACAACGATATAACGACGGGATAATATTTTCTAGTTTATCCGCGTCCAATACGCGTGCACTGGAAAAAGTTCCGAAGGACGTTCGTAACGTTCGCGTCGGTCGTCTATTGCCCGTCGAGACATATCGCGATGTCATGGTTTGCCTAGTAAAAAAAAAAAAAAAAAAAAAAAAAAAAAAAAAAAAAAAAAAAAAAAAAAAAAAAAAAGAAAAAGGAAGCAAAAGAGATACGAGATATATAGTATCTATATAAAAGAACGAAAGGGAAAGAAAGCAGAGGGAGAGACGTTTGAACGACATGTATGAAAATTCGAATGAAATGTAGCTTCCAGATACAACTCGTAAATTTAGACGATACGCCGCGATTTTGACTGGTTTCTGCGAGGCGAACGAGAATGATGTTATGATTCTGATAGCGACGATCCGAATCGTAATTAGTGCGATATCGTATCTATAAAGTTGAATATACGAACTGATTATATGATTTTGATCGAACGAGATATATATTTTACTACTGATTTTCATAGCGTTAATAATTAATAGTGATTTTATTTTTAATATTTATTAGGACCCTCTTATGTAATTAAACTAATTATAATATTCTTCGTATCAATTTCTTTATTCTTGTTGATAGTATTTTGGTTCGTTAAAAAGATCATTTTTTGATTGGTAAGTTAACACGATTTAATAAGAAAATTATTATAAACGTCTCATAGAATGTATAATCTTCTTTTCTATACTAAATATGTAGCGTGATATGGTTCTTTGACACGAATCATCGTCATTTTGGCAGTTTGTACAATTTTTTCTTTTTTTACGTAACATATGTATACATGATTTACTACAGATCGTTGTTGTCTGTCAATTTAGATGAATTCGTTCTCGTACGTGTGTTTTGACACGAATCTTCGTCGTCTCGTCAATCTGTATCATTTTGTTTTTGCGTATTGCATGTGTTTCCATGTGTATTTTTAACTATCGTAGCTGACAGCTAACCGACTAATATAATTTAAATATAAATATTACACGAAACACGAATCTGTTGGTATTTGGTAATTGTGATGGATGGTTTATTGAAATATCGAGAAAGTGATAAAGACTGACCATTAAACATGCATAAAAAAATGTTATACGAGATATAATGAATAACCTGAAACAGCATAGTTTTCAAATATTAAGACATTATTTCCTAATCAATTAATTATTTCGATTAATAAGTGCAAGTATACTTCTCTTCCATGAAATAAGGATAAACTTTCTCATCAAATTTCCAGCCAAAATTCAATAAATTATACAAGGTAAAAGTAATATATGATAAGTCTTTACGATGACTTTTTAATATAGAATTAACCAATATTTCTGCAAGGTCATTCCACTCCAAATGTTACTCTGTTATTATACACTTTACATTTTAATGCTTCCATATTTCTTTTTTTATTTTCTGTTTTATGATCTACGTCATAAATTTATCAACGTCAAATGTCCGTGTCACTCTTACCAAATATGTGTATGTACTTCTAATATGTAATTATAATAATTACAGGCTATGGAAGATCAATCCCGTCCTCAGTTAATATTTATGAAAATTTCAATGTACTCGTATAATGGCAACGTATCAGATGCATAATTACGATCATCGATACCTGCACGATTCCAGATAGAAACGTTTCACGGACACGCTATTTGTCAATTTCGATTGATTTCCATATCTAGGTAATTGGAATTTCTTTATTGTTTACTTATTAGATATTTTCTTTATTATTTCAGGCATTTGATATAAATGTAGAATTGTATTATGTATATTATGTAACAAAGATATCTACTACGTCCTTTATAACGTAGCATCATTTTTATTTTCATTTATATGTGCAACAGCACAATTAATTAATTAAAGCGATCAAATGTTCATGCGCTCATGTTCATGTTTGTAAAGGTTGTCTTCGTCCCGTATATGGAAAAAGCTTTTAACTTTGCGGGAAGCACGGTGAAACCATTTAATACGCAAAATGTAGTTTTACATTGCAACTTCGATCATTTCCTTATAGAAATCGTTTGTCGTTCGGTTTTAGGTAAGCGACGAAGTTCAAGAAAAATTGGGAAAGATAATTATTTTCTACTTATATCTATCGCGGATTTGTTTAATTATTAGAGCTTTGATATGATTAAAATTGAAGGAGGTCATAAAATGAACTACAGTTTACATCGAACAAGAATGCTTATAGTGTCGCGATAAAGTTTTATCACGGGATATGAAATTTCTTCTTTCTCTTCTAAGCAAATCTCACATTATCTCAAATCATATCTATATAATTAAATAATTAAATATCGATATGCTTTTTTGAGAATAAATGGAACCAAAATTAACACTTCCTTATCAGACTTATAAATGTCAACATCAATGTTTATCATAGAGATTATACTACTTATATTAATAAGCAAAAGTGCGTGTCACGATAATGAATATGCGATATCATTCCGAGTCTTATCTTTAGATGGATATTGAAAGTGCTTAGTTGTTACAAGTAATTGCTGTATTGCGCCACTATATTACATAGTACAATGCAATACAAATTTTTTATCGGATTCTTCACGTTACTCTAATAATAATAATAATAATAATAATATATTATAATAATAAATTTCGAAAATTAGATTCATAAGATTTCGTAGATTTTTAGCAATTGCATAAACTAGAGCTGTCGAAAGAAACAAGCGAAAATTGTTTGAAGGAAAGAAACAGACAAACAAATATTTGGAAAAAGAAATGAAAGAGATACAGTTGCGTTCTCTCAACGAGGTGACGATCAGCTAAATTAAAAACTGTTCGGTTGGGAACCTTGAAAGATATTAACGCTCAAGGTGAAGGGAGTTTAAAGAATAAATGTTTAGTATAAACGTAAGAGAATATGAAACTTAAGAGACATGAAAGGTAAGAGAGTACGAAACTTAAGTGTCCTATTCTCGAAACGCCTGGTGTTTATATCAGGTATGTAAGTATGAAACCAGAATTTACCTATAGATGCCCTAACTGATAATATAGTTATCACTAAACTGCGTCATTGATGCCAAAAGTCTTTGTCGACATCTCAAAAACATTTTCGACTCGCAACAATACAAGTTTCATACAACAGCATAGTTTGTAATAGCGTCGAACATGTCGAATTTTGTGCCTGGAAACTACGATTCGCGGACAGCATTGATTTTCTGTTACCGTTTGAAGAAAACTGCTGCAGAATCGCATCGAATGCTCGTCGAAGCTTACGGTGAGCATGCTCTTGGTAAATCACAGTGCTTCGAGTGGTTTAAAAAATTTAGAAATGACAATTTTGACGCGAGGAACGAAGAACGTGGAAGACCACCGAAAAGGTTTCAAGACAGCGAATTGCGAGCATCGTTGGACGAGGATGACGCTCAAACGCAACAACGACTCGCTGATCGATTAAACGTGACGCGAGAAGCCGTCTCCGTACGTTTGAAAGCCATGGGAAAGATCCAGAAAGCGGGAAAATGGGTTCCACATGAACCGAACGAAAGACAGCAGGAAAACCGAAAAACCACTTGCGAAATGCTGCTCGCCAGATACAAAAGAAAGTCGTTTCTCCACCGAATCGTGACTGGCGATGAAAAGTGGATATATTTTGAGAATCCTAAGCGTAAAAGATCATGGGTAGCTCCAGGCGAACCACCGACATCGACTACAAGACCAAATCGCTATGGACGGAAGACAATGCTCTGTGTTTGGTGGGATCGGAAGGGTGTGATCTATTATGAGCTGTTAAAACCTGGCGAAACCGTTGATACC
>JACXIT010000140.1:1817943-1828272 GCA_014737525.1 Bombus difficillimus | reverse complement strand
CGTGATAATGCACCATCGCATACAGCAAAAGCGTTCAGTTGGGAAATACTTTCGCACGCGGCTTACTCGCCAGACTTGGCTCCGTCCGATTACTATTTATTTGCATCGATGGGACACGCACTTTCTGACCGGCGCTTCGCTTCTTACGAAAATGTACGAAAATGGCTCGATGACTGGTTTGCCTCAAAAGAGCGACAGTTTTGTTGGCGTGGCATCCACCAATTGCCAGGCAGGTGGTAAAAATGTATAGCTAGCGATGGGCAATACTTGGAATAAAATATTTTTAATCATTTTCATACAATAAACGTGTGTTTCCTATACAAAAATTCCGGTTTCATATTTACATGCCTGGTATTCTAGGTGGCTTTTGAGCTATTGGTGCGTCTTGTGCGTACCTAGTCGAGGGTGCGTAGCGTAACGTCCCGTTGGCGACCTCATCCGGTGATCTATTGTCGAATTTTAATTTGGGGTCGAAGTTTATAACGCGTCGTCTGCTATTGAGCGAAACCGTCGAGCGCTTAAAGATGCTAATTATATTGTCGACGTGATCTGAATCGTAAATTTGTATAATGTGCAATGCGAGAAATTCCAATTTCTCAAGAAATTGTTATCCGTATCATAAAGTTGGAATAATTTTGTATCTTCAACAAATACGAAACGATATAATGAATAAATATATAAGGAAGATATCAAAATATACATACATATATCATAGGTTGGTAAATATGCCATGGAAATGCATGCAAATCACAAGTCTAAAGGTGTGTCCTCACTATGTCGATCGGTATTGCCAAAATCGATGAACGTTTCCACTGAAAACACAAAGCACGTGCATCAGTCCGTAAAATAAAATTGAAACTAAAAATACGAACTCCTTGCGAATCGCTCGGTACGAGGTCGCTGCCTATATCGGCGTGGTTTTCTTCGAAAGACACTGCTACGTACCGGTTTTGAGTTTGGAACCGGCATATCACGTCGACAGGTGCCAATGTCATATTCTTATCATCGACCTGTATCCCCATACGTTCGGTTTGATTTATGGATATAGCGAACTCAACCTTAAGACAATGTTACGGAACTATATTTTGAAAACAACAGAATATGTCTTAAAAAAATAAAATTAGTAAAAACAGACGAGTTATTCAAACCGCTGATCATAGGTTTTCTTAATTAACGCGTAACAATCTTACGCAATATGTTATCAGTATAGATAACACTTGACATTTACTTAAGTGTAATATGCTAATAAAACTATTAAAATAGAGCTTCTCATGAATCTCATTTCGCTTCAGAAACGTCAAATAGCAGAAGAATGCAATGTAATCGTGATATGATCTTTTTTTGCATCCGCATTTGCGTAATTCAACTGAAATGTTTAGATAGTCACGGGATGATCATGCAAATTTTGTTCCGTAATTGAAAGCATTTTGCAATCTGAGTACAGACTAATTAACTTTGTTATGATCTTCGAGCGTTCATATTCCATTTTTATTTCTGTTAAGCAACGAGATTTTTAATATCGTAAGAGAAACGCAAAAAAGTCACATTTGTGTTATCATGGACAAAAGTTCATTTTCTTACTCTAACTTTCAATTAATACCTAGGATTTTTAATAACTTTCTAACGAACCTCAATAGATGAATGATACCAATATATTGCTACGTTGGAATAAGTTGTATTTATCGATAATGGGTGTATTAAAATCACTAGTATATACCATGAATGATACTTATCGCGTGAAATATCTAGTCTATATGTATAAAAATATTTGATCAAGAAATTTGCAACATTTTTATGTCGCGTTTTTATGCAACGTTTTTAATTGGAATTATCGCGAACGTTACAGATTCGTGTTTGGTGTTATTCTTTCCGACATTTATCCGCGTTTAACGTAAAAGTGTTTGATTTTCGAGAGGCGAACCTACCTGGTAGAATATAAGAGAATTAAGTATTGAAAGAACAAATAATCTGATGATAGCGTAACTCAGATTATCGTAGCTATCTATGATCCAAAGATACTAACTAAGAATAAGAAGTCAATAAAATCGAACAAATGCAACTGTCTTATCATTATTCAATGTAATATATAAAACGTCGGAAAAATTAGTGTTTGCAATAATTACAAATAATATTACAATGGTATTATTGGAGAACAACGATGATGAAATGTCACTCATGATGGCTGATGGAAAGATTAAAGTGGAAAATTTTCTCTAAAAATGAAGAAAGTTGACGGTAGAGGAAGACGATTGGGCTTTTAATGGATCGAAGAACGCAGCATGATTTACTACTAACTGGTGATATCGTGGAAAAAGTGAGATTTTTATGGGATAATGTGGTGACTACGACGAAAGTGGCTTGCATGTCAGTAAACGCGAGTGCCAGGTGGTACCGAGATGGAGACACGCGTGAGTCAACAAGGATCGAGGTTATTCTTAATTATGCTACCTGACCCTGCACGAGACGCAACATAGGAAGAATGGTGGTTGGCAAGTTGAACACAGCCGAGTCGCCCGATCAACTTGGTAAAGAATCCCATTCGTGACAGGGTACTCCATAAATCGCTCGCGTGTTCTACTGAAAACGATTAATATCCCTTGGATGACAGAAGCATCGATGTACGTACAAGATAGAATGAAACTTTAAATATTCGAATAACCGCTATCAGAACGTATTATTATTCGAACGATTTACTATATCCGAAGATTCCATCGTTACGTTGGGAGAAACCTAACGCTTACATAGATTCTATGATGAGAATAACTTACATACATATTTAAGTTGCAATTTCGTAAAACGCTGGAGATATGGTTTAAATACACATAAGTCTATCTAATCGCGTTTACCAACTGTTTCCGTCAAATCATGAAAGTCACGCAGCTGGCAGTGCCATCGTTGGTCTATCATTTTTATTGCAACGACTGATAACTTCGCCGATAGACGTCTAAGAGAGGGGTTTAGCATTACACGTTCGAAGCAATTTCACGGACTTTCGTCTGATATTCGACGAATACGCTCATGCAATCACGATGAAAATGCATAATTTCGCGAGAACAACAAATGACATTCCCCTAATCTTTATTACTTTTCTATATACGAAAGATATTATAGGGAGATTATAAAATCAACGGTGTTAAACTTTATTTATACTGTAATGTTTGAAGAAAGAACTTGCAGAAACATGCAAAGCTATAAATCAAAATTGTACGCAGAATTGATAATTAGGAAAATTTAGCAAGTCACAATTATGAGCTTCGAAACTGTCCTGAAGAAGTAGATTGCAACATCGACGAAACGTTGGGCAAATATTCAGTTCCAAAAGACGAACATAATTTCATTATTTTGGGTAATCATTTCGTGCTCTTTATATAAATACAATACGAGAATCAGACAGAACTTTTCAATTCTATTTTTACTATTCATTATGAAGAAGATATTCGACAAACATAATTTTAATTGCACAATTTGTTTCATAAATTCAAAGATTATAGTCCTGAAATCTCAAATATACTATCCTGTTAACTCGTTCACTTTTTTTATCGCTGTAGAAATTTCTGCTTATCGTCTGAAATTTATACCGCGACAAGCGATCAGTCGTTCCTTAGACAGGATTTTCGCAAGAACAGCGACAGCAACATCGCGTGAAGCGTCGAACTCGTAGGATTCACCGTTTTCCGTAGCGCAGGATGTATGCGTGGTGTGCGCGGACACGCTTCACGGTATACGCGTAACCGAGCAATTTCTTCGACGAGATGGAAGAGATCGATGCTACTTTGGCAAGCCATCAGAGCATTGCGCGATCGTGCAAGACGAGCTCGACGATCCGTTGCATATGTCGCGGCTATATACGCAAACTCCTCGCGGAATCCGGCTAGCTGTCTAACGACGCCGTCGAGCCAGAAGCAGTCCGTATCAGCTTCGATTCGCTGGTAAATGTTTGTCTTTCGAGGATTCGTTTCTCTTGCTTGAACACGAATACGTTCGCGTTTCGATTCTTCACGGAAATCGCTCCGATTGATGCGTTCGTTCGCATCAATTCGTACAATTAATTGAATCCTTAAAACTACAAAGTTTGATTCTATTTGTTACAAAATTTCATACGATACGCCGTGTTGATAATTTAGACAATTTAATCATCGTTGTTCGAGATACTAGACTGAGATGTACGAGAGATATAGCAGTAAAGATTATTTGCTACCGGAATGATAAGGTGACAAGTATTTGCTAATAAAATAGTAGCTAGTAAAATAAAAGAGGCTACTAAATGTAATTAGCGCGTAGGATAAAGGATAACGAGGATCACTTGCAAGTATAAAGAATTTTGATATTTATTAGACAACGGATTGTATTACAAAACTGAGTGTGGGTGGTGCGAATGTTTCTGAGTTGATAACGGGTCAAATATCGCGGGATTAGTGAAAAACTATCGATACATACTAACTGAAAACTACTCGAGATAAAGCTCTTATAGTCTCTCATACGATAATTGTTAACGTAAGAGAAACACGTGGATTTATCGATTACACATTTTGAGCTGGCAAAGGTGGTCAGTTCAATATGATTGATAAAACCTCTTCTGCAGGTGGCTATCCCCACGTTACCAGCCCTCGAGGGTACGGAGCTTCTCGAAAAGAGCCGCATAAGAATTCCGCCGGTTTTTACCAGCGATCATAGCACGCAATGAACTCTTATGAAACGCATATCGATACATGCTGGCTGTTTTATTTATTTATACTTCTACACGTTTATATCTTTATGTTTATAAACCTAAGAAATTCTGATTTTTCAAACACCAATAGCTCTTACGAAACCATAAATCTTTTATTTATTTATACTTTTACACGTTTACATCTTCATGTTTATAAACTTAAGAAATTCTGATTTTTTTAATACCAATAGCTTTTACGAAACCATAAATCTTTTATTTATTTATACTTCTACACGTTTATATCTTCATGTTTATAAACCTAAGAAATTCTGATTTTTCTAACACCAATAGCTCTTACGAAACCATAAATCTTTTATTTATTTATACTTCTACACGTTTATATCTTCATGTTTATAAACCTAAGAAATTCTGATTTTTCAAACACCAATAGCTTTTACGAAACCATAAATGTTTTCTTTATTTATACTCTTACACGTTTCTATCTTCATGTTTATAAACCTAAGAAATTCTGATTTTTCAAACACCAATAGCTCTTACGAAACCATAAATCTTTTATTTATTTATACTTTTACACGTTTACATCTTCATGTTTATAAACTTAAGAAATTCTGATTTTTCTAATACCAATAGCTTTTACGAAACCATAAATCTTTTATTTATTTATACTTCTACACGTTTATATCTTTATGTTTATAAACCTAAGAAATTCTGATTTTTCAAACACCAATAGCTCTTACGAAACCATAAATCTTTTATTTATTTATACTTTTACACGTTTATATCTTCATGTTTATAAACCTAAGAAATTCTGATTTTTCTAACAACAATAGCTTTTACGAAACCATAAATCTTTTATTTATTTATACTTCTACACGTTTATATCGTTTATGTTTATAAACCTAAGAAATTCTGATTTTTCAAACACCAATAGCTTTTACGAAACCATAAGTGTTTTCTTTATTTATACTCTTACACGTTTCTATCTTCATGTTTATAAACCTAAGAAATTCTGATTTTTCTAACACCAATAGCTCTTATGAAACCATAAAGGAGATAAAAACATAAATTCTGAATATGGAATGAGCATAAGGAGAAATTCTGACTTCTAAAATTTATCTAAAATTTTGCATATGATAAAACGTACACGTTTTTTTTCGACAAGGTTTTCTTTTAAATACTTTCGAGGTTATATGTATTTATAAGACGAAGTTGTCATCAAACAGATAATAGCAAGTAGAAAAATTGGACTTCGTACACGTAAAAAGTAATTTATGGCTTTATGAATAATGCATTTAAATAATAACTATATCCATGAATTTATTTAACTGGCATTTAAGAGAATACTGCTTTTATATTGATAAAATAATTACTACTCAATTATTGCGTTCTTATCTTTTTCTTAGATTTACTGTTGCAACAAATGTTACAGAGTAACATTTTTATTCTAATTGACAACACGTACTTTGTCGAATTTTACAATAAGTACGTTCAAATTACGCAAATGTTGAAAAGTTAAAATTGTATGTAATCGTATATAGATCGTATTTCAACTGTAAAATGATATACAATGATACATACATAAAGATTAAAAAATAATGATTTTGAAATCTAATACAACAGTCGGATATTTCATATGTTACTACTTTACAATGTATAAGTATATCTTTAAAGACGAATTTTGTTCCTTCTTGAGAGAGGAGGAAAGATGTTTAAATGACGTTTGTCACGCAAACACTGTTTCATAACTCACAATGTTTCTAATATTCCATGTTTGCTACATCACCAATAAGACAAAAGAATTATTCAATCAGAACTCGTCCTTTGAATTTCATCGATTCGGAAACAATCGAAACGAATCACTGTAAGAAAACGATGTAAAAGAACGTCTTAGCTAAACGAGCTTAAATCTCCAAACTCTGCGTCCAACGATACACAGAATCATCGTAACCTGAATTTCTTGTCGACAACGATCTTCGAGCAGTTAACGATTTCCACCGAATCCCGATAGTGAAAATCGTCTGGAAATTCCCTAGAAACTTACTAGACGATTCGCGATCGTTTCGCTTAAAAAGAATCCAATTTTGGCGTTCCCGCGTGAAAAGCTGTCCAGGTTTCTCGATCTCTTTCGCGAACTTGCAAGAAAATTGAATTCCAGGCTACGATCGTTCCAGCAATTATCGGTGATTTAACCGGAGGCGAGCAACGTGCCCACGGGGGCGGTTAAGAAACTTGACAAACCTGGACGCAGAAAATCGTTTTGCCTCGTGTTACGTTGCGACAGACCGTCCTGGGATTTTACACTTTCCCGGTCGCGGAGAAACGAAACCGCCAGCCTGCGGCCTCGTCACGGGCAGCTATTTGTAGTTGATAGATGTTTTTCTTCCGGTACGGTTCGCTGCCCGCCACCAAATCCGCTTCTCTTACTTTCAAACGAATTTCACTGCGTCGAACGACAGAGAATAGTCTCATTGCGATCATTCGTATATGTTTATCTATTTCTTCTTTCATCCGGCTCATAAAATTGAAATTTTATGTCATTGATATTTTAAATCATTTTTTTCTTACTATAGAATTTTTATTTGTACCTTAAATTTATGCAATTGATCTTTCTTCTGTGATAATAGATGATATAGTAAAGTAATAACTTATTTTACTTACATTATGTTAAAGTGTCGCATTTATGCCGTTTGATTTCTCATAAGTAAAAGCTTTATCGTTCGCATTTCCTGTATTGACATTGATTTTACAATGTTTGTGCATTTCCCTCATTGTTTTATTATCCTTATAAACGCTGAACAGTCGCCATTTACAAATAATCTAATCTGCAAAATTTCGTTTATGATAAAAGTCAATGTGTAGCGAACGTGCATTAAAGCCTGTTGCATACGGAGCTTTGCATTTGGATTTATGACAACGATATAACACTAGTCTGTGTCATCATTTTAAATACCGTAAACTGGTAATAGGAAACAACTGTATATTTTTAATGAACTTTCTCGTCACGTTTATTATTCGTTGATTTGATTTTTATGTAACAAGTGATTTCTGCCATTTACACTTGATCGATGAAATGTTCTTTATCATGATATTTAGCATACTTCTTCATGCTCTTAAATGGTATTCTACTTTTTATAGGAAAAGAGATGGGGAAGGTTAGAGGCAGCAAAATGCTTACATCTTTTACGATTACTTTTAGAAATAGCCACGCGTATATCAGTATTATCGATTTTAAACAATTTTTTACAAATCCTTGAATTCCCGTGTTCTATCGATTTGTACAGACACAAATTTTACAAATGGTGAACCCTGCATAAATTGTTTAAGATACGAAATATCGATAAATATATCGTATAATATACAATATACTTAATGAATATAGCATAGAAACCGGCAATTTAATATTCATTGCTAACATCTATATGATATGCATCACATAATGCAGTAAGATATAGATGTCAAAACAACAAATCTATTCCGCAAACATATGTTGTCATTACTCATAATAACAGTTAACCGTGCTAGCGATATGAGACGGTAATTCAGCGATGACGGATACCATTTTAAAATTATAATGTATACCGATATCGTATCATTATTACATAGATTATGCAAAATGACAATAACTTGGAAACGTTCCTTTTAGTAGACCCAGAACCAGGATCTGCTTCAGTTCGTCTCGACGCGAGGAATATGAAGCACCACCTGTCCAGTTTGTTGTTCGTTCTGTGCGTCTTATACATCGCGAAGCAGTCGGAATGTTACAAGATTCTAGCCATCGTTCCGACACCATCTTACAGTCATCAAATACCGTACCGACGATTATGGCTGGAACTACACAAACGGGGTCACGAAGTTGTGCTGGTCACGGCGGATCCTATACCAAATATCAAGTCACCGAATTTTACGCAAATCGATATTAGCCAATCTTACGGATCCATAAGGAGTTTAGATTTTGTTCAAATGCGATTTGAGGGGAAACGCTGGTTGCATATTGTGGAAGAAGAAATGTCGTCTATAGTCGAAGTTTTTGCGGAAACGGTGCTCAATTCTACGGAACTGCGGAAGCTGTACGCTGCAAACAGCAACGCAACGTTCGATGTCTATTTGACGGAATTCCTCTTCGCTCCCGCTACTTATGCTTTCGCTCATCGATTCAACGTTCCTATAATAGGTATGACTTTAACAATTATATTTATATTTATTATCTTTGCTACTTTTATTTCGTTTTGAAAATTACGAATATATATAGTGTCACGCACGTGGCACGCGCACCCTAATACTTTTTGACGTAGAATGTTCCGAGGAATCAACATGTTTAAAAGGTCCTCCAAACGACTTTTATATATCTTCTGACATTCGATGTAATTAAAAAGAAAAGGGATTTTGAATGCGATTCATTTAGAAAATAACATTATGAATCTAAAAAGACGAAATATCCTATCCTAGAACTAAACTTTCAGCATTCTCAAAAGTATGATTACCGAATACTTTCCACTTTTCCAAACCATTCTAATTGAACTCATTATCATACCATAATTAGATCGCGAATGTTTACGGATTTATTATAAATTTGAAGATGCAAAAATATGACAAACTACTTGTTGGAATATTTAGTATCTCAAAAGAAATGATATTTAAGGTTACTTCTATTCTTAGTTTCTTTTAGATTAATAGATTAAGATCACCTCTAATTACGTTTTGCGTGACCGTAGGGTTAAGTTCATTAGGAATACTTGCCATTAACGAACACGCTCTTGGTGGATTGGTTCTCCCTTCTCACGAGTACACGTGGGAAATGGAAGACAACACGGGTACGAATCTACCGTTCTTGAAGAGACTGCGCAATTTCGTCAACATGTGGCGTACCTTATATTGCGTCTATCACAAGATCTTTCCTCAGCAACAGAAATTGGCCGAAAAATATTTTGGGCCTCTGCCACCAATGCTAGACGTATTGAGGAACGTTAGCTTGCTTTTCATCAATCAGGCCGACGTTATGACAGCGGCTCGACCGAAACTTGCGAACGTAATCACGTTTACATCCTCCCACATAGAAAAAAAGCCGAAACCTTTGCCTAAGGTAGGATTTATACAATAACATCAAATTTATGTGTATATTAAATAAGAATTTCTCCAGCACAAATACAAATTTATTACTTGTATGTTTAGTAAAGTTATCAAATGTATAGGAAGGGTAACAGCAAAACAGTCGTATGAAACGATATGATGAATTAGATAAGATGCATTAGAAGGCTCTAGCTTTTCTTACTATTGTTGCAGCTTTTTGCTTGTTAATTAACTCATAAATTTTTCTAAACCGGCATTACAACACTCATGAATAGTAACAGAACTACCTTCCTCTTAGTTATTATTTTTAATGTAAAATCTACTCTTTTACACACACGTGTCTTTCAATGAGGATGTTTTTTTCTGCTCACAGGACTTACAAGCCTTTCTGGACGGCGCCACAAATGGGTTCATCTACTTTAGTCTTGGTAGTAACGCAAGAAGTTCGAGTTTACCACTGGAGATCCGACGCATGTTCTGCGACGTGTTCGCCAAGTTACCTTATAGAGTTGTGTGGAAATTCGAGAAGGATTTGCCCGGGAAACCTGATAATGTTTACATCGGAAAATGGCTGCCACAACAAACCATTCTCG
>JACXIT010000140.1:1773076-1811543 GCA_014737525.1 Bombus difficillimus | reverse complement strand
GGAGACCGTCCACTACGGGGTACCAGTTCTTGGTTTCGCGATTTTGGCCGATCAAGATTATCAAGTAGCCAGAATGGAAGCTCTGGGCATTGGAAAATATTTGGAAATTACAACCCTTAAGAAGGATGAACTTGAAAATGCTATTACTGAACTTATAACTAACAAAAAGTAAGTGTAAACTGACTTTCTGTTATAATTGGGCTGTTTTTAAGAGTTTGACGCTAGAATTACCTAATCTGTGAAAATGACGGACGAGTTTCAGAGTATTCGTTTTTGTAATCACACGATCCTTTTGGAAAAATTTATTTGGCTCCCAACTAATCAGAATTTTTGGAATAAAGTTGTCTGTGTTCTAAAGTATTATTACTATAAGTTGGTCGAGAGTGTAGATTCATCCGAATAAAGAAAAGAAGGCAATCGAGTCATTTTCATATTGAAAAGTAT
Organism: Bombus difficillimus; assembly: GCA_014737525.1. Classification (NCBI taxonomy): domain Eukaryota; kingdom Metazoa; phylum Arthropoda; class Insecta; order Hymenoptera; family Apidae; genus Bombus; species Bombus difficillimus. The sequence goes on along the minus strand of JACXIT010000140.1, from coordinate 1,811,099 downwards.
TTAAAATTGAAAAAGAATTCACGGAATGAAATTTCTAAATCCTTTTAGCTATTAGATTATTCTAGTAAATCTTTCAATGATATTAGTCGATGATAATGTACTATCGTGATTTTTGGTTGAACTTATTATGCTTGTTTTCAGGTACAAAGAAAGGATACGTTACGTCCGAAATGTCGTTCAGGATACACCGTACGATGCGGTGGAGAATCTCGCTTGGTGGACAGAGTACGCGATACGAACGAAAGGCGCCCCTCATCTTCGCAGTAGTCTAGCGTTTCAGCCTTGGTATCAACGTTGCGATATGGACATTGTAGTATTCTTAACGATCGTAATTTTCTTGATCGCTTCTACTACCTTTCATTTAATTGCCAAGATCGTCGTCTACATTCATAAGAAATTCAAATCAACTGAAAAGTATAAGATAAGCTAAGTATTTGTGGTACAATTAATCAAAGAGAAGTACTTATAGTACAATTTAGTCCAAGTAAAGCAAGTGCATCTCATTTCAACGAATGAATTTTATCTAGTTTCGTTAAAGGAATGATCATCCCGCGTTTTATAATCGGCGAGTTACCCTCATCACAATACTAACGATTCTGGCACGAAAAATCTTTCAAATATAAAAAAAGGTTCGAATAAAATTGATTGTGATTTTTTGACGAAGCGTTAAGTTTATTCCAAATTATTATCAATCGATAACGAAAAATAAAAGATAAAGATAAAGAAATAAAAGAGAGAATTTACTTCTTAACACTTGGTTTACACTAACTACACTTTATTTCTGAACTCCAGGCGCAACTTTTCAAGACTGAAGCTCTTACAATTTGACTTTCGAACTAATCTGTTTCTTTTCTTTGACATCCCTCAATATCCCCACTATCCACGCGTTTGTTAGGCATTCTGAAATATTCGGCGAAAGGACCGTTGGAATATTGAGGGTTCATTAGGCACTTCGCTTCGCCGACATACATTGCCACGGAGTGCCGCCACATCTTTATTTCTGTCATCGACCCATCGGTTCCGAAGCGCGGCCTGGTCTCTGATGTAGATTGAGATGTGGTTGATGTTACAATAACATCGCTTTTCGCTCGGCGAATGAGATAGCACAAGGAGAAATTACGTTGAAACTGTAACGTCAATTCACATCACAGACCAGGTCACACACCGCGGGAAGGATGGCGCGCAGATGTCCGCACATCCTTGGAGCGTACCCTCGATAGTCTCAAGTACCCACCAGGGGTTTTGGAATTCTCATAATTAAGGTCCTTCAGACCAAGCGAGTATTTCTCGTGGAAGATTTCCTTTTACTTTTATTGTTTACTACCGGTTAACACAAAAAAGTTGGTTTTCCTCGCGTCTCGTACGTACCGTTAGCAACTTTCTCACGAGGGCGGCTAAAACCCTTCCTGGTCCACCAACCTTCTTATTATCCAAACGGAAACGGTGTCTACTGCCCTCGCTTGCCTAACCAAAATTGTCATCAACAAATCCCATAGTCCGGTGTCCTTAGACACACCCACCCCTAGCTTTCCTCGGACACAGTACCGTCAGTAAAACTTACTTATTCTGTATCCTTAGAATAGTCAACATATCTTTACCCGTCTCTACCCTCGTAACAGTCGCGTACTTAACGTATCACTGTAACTAGGTCTTACATAACGCGGTTGGAGTGAATTGTGATTTATACGTGTTAATCCAATGTGTATTCCATTGTGATCGCTGAATTCATAATAAACTTTAACTAAAACAAAATTAATAGTTGTGTTACGACTCAGCTATTCTTATTTTATCACCTAACCCTCAAGCTTACGTGACAAAACCATAGTGGCATGTCAAAGTATGGAGTGTCAAAGTATCGATATACATAAAAATCAAATGCGTCGTGTAGTTATTTGAAATAAATTCTTTATATTATAGTACATCTTTATATTGACCATATTTTATAGCAAACATTTCTCTTACGCACAAATATACTGCACGTTCCATTATATATGAAATTTTAACAGTTATTATGTATTTCTAATGAATATCATAATTTTTATACCAGCAAGTGATTCTTGCCATAATTTACCTTACGAGCTAATTATTATAGTAGCCCTTTACTTCCTGCCAAATAATCGGACTACTTAACCTTATGATTATTCTTATCAGACATTTCATATAGCGACAAATAATCTTTGTCAAGCACATTATTTTACTGGCAAATACTTGTCAGCTTGTCGTTCGGATGGCAAATAATCTTTGATGTTATATCTCTCTAGCCTGGTATTTCGAACAATTTCTCTTATAGTAACAAAAGATATGTACCTGAAAAGAATTTTGTTGTATTATTACAAGTATTTAGCAAAGCTTCGAACGATATATATTCACATGATATCCTATTCGTAAAACATTGATAACGTATCGTTATAAAAGAAATAGAAGCAAAATTTCAATCACTAAATTAATTTAATTAAAATATTGTTCGTATTTAATTTTTGCGTATTAAAATTAACATGTATAGAAATATTCTCAGAAAGAGAAGCGATCCGTTATGCTCGATTATGAACGTTTATGATAAAAGCGAGCGCGCATTAAAGCCTGTTGCATATGAAGCTTTGCATTTGGATTTATACCAACACTGTAACAGTAGTCTGCGTCGTTCAATCTAATAGCGTAAACTGGTAATAGAATACAACTGTATATTTCTAATAAACTTTCTCATGATGTTTATTATTTACTGATTTGATCCTTTTATGTAACAAGTGATTTCTGTCATTGCCACTTGATCGATAAAATTGTAATAAATACTAGAACACGAGTATGTTGTATGATTGCAACATAGCGGCGCACAGTCATATTACATGACATTGCGATAAAGATTCTATACCGGCAATTGATATTTTTTTACCAACAATTGCAATTGATATTTTTTTACGATATTTTTGACGTTTTTACACGAAAAGTGAGCAAGAAATGACGGAGGCTATAGGCAACAAGATGCTTACATTTCTTACGATTACTTTTGAAAGTGGTCATATATATATTCGTATTATCGATTGTAAACGATTATTTACAAATCCCTTAACTTTTGCGTTTTATCATTATATACAAACATCAATTTTACAAATGGTAAACCGTGCATTAAATTGTTTCTGACATGAAATATTGATAAATATGTCGTATAATATATAATATACTAAACAAATATTAATACAAATCTGCAATTTAATAATCGCTGCTAAGATCTATACGATATGCTTAATACGATATATTAAGATATAGACGCCAAAGCAACGTATCCATCGCGCACACATACCATTGCCATTACACACAATACTTAACAGTAATGGTGGTATGGGACGATATTTCGGCGATAGCGGATACTATTTTAAAATCACGACATATACCGGTATCGTATTATCATTACATAGATTATGTAAAATGACGATAACTTGGAGACGTTCCTTTTAGTACACCTATAACCGCGACCGCTTCAATTCGTCCCGAAACGAGGAATATGAAGCACCACCTGTCTAGTCTGTTGTTCGTTCTGTGCGTCTTGTACATCACGAAATCGGAATGTTACAAGATTCTAGCAATCGTTCCCTCAGCATCCTACAGTCATCAAATACCGTTCCGACGATTATGGCTGGAACTACACAAAAGGGGTCACGAAATTGTGCTAGCCACGGCGAATCCTATACCAAATATCGAATCACCGAATTTTACGCAAATCGATATTAGCCAATCTTACGGAATCGTAAAGAGTTTAGATTTCGTTCAAATGCGATTTGAGGGAAAACGCTGGTTGCATTTTCTGGAAAAAGAAATGTTGCCTATAGCCGAAGTTTTTACGGAAACGGTGTTCAATTCTACGGAACTGCGGAAGCTGTATGCTCCAGATAGCAACGCAACGTTCGATGTCTATTTGACGGAATTCCTCTGCACGCCCTCCACTTACGCTTTCGCACATCGATTCAATGTTCCTATGATAGGTATGACTTTAACAATTATATTTATATTTATTATCTTTGCTACTTTTATTTCGCTTTGAAAATCAGGAATATATAAGGTGAAACACGTAGCACGTACAGTCTAATATTTTTCGACGTAGAATATTCAGAAGAATCGACATATGTAAAAATAGCTTCCAGCGGCCTTCATATGTCTTCTATCCATGCTCGTACAAAATAACTAATCGTGTCGAATCATGTTTCCGAAACCATGCAAGTTCTACCTAGGACATTCTTTATTGAGATTGAACTAGCTTTGGTTACATGGTAGTAGTTTTGACAAAAAATCATGCATGAAGAGTATAATAGAAATAAACTACAGTATAGAACGAGTATCATTCGTATGATTACGAGCGTTATTGTATGCAACCTACCATTTTAATTGGACTTGGCATATACACCTATAAATTCGTGGTAACACATGAGTCAAAGGTCGAGACGAAGCAAGAGCGATTCATGTCGTTGTTGTGCCTCGGGACATTGACACTGCCTCGACACACGAAAATAATAATAGTACACTTCCGGCAAAAGCAATGTCGCCGTTGAGGGGTACCATCGATACAAGTCGGATGTCAATTTTCGGACTTCCCCCGACCAGTATAAATTAGCGGACACGCTCGCGAGCGAGTTAGTTATCCAAAGTTATCTATAGTTATCCAGAGTTAGCGTTATCGAGATATCGTCCTAGTTCTTATCAGCGAGTATTTATTACACTATCCGACGACTGCGTTTGTATCCGACTATCCAGTTAGTTGTAATTAATTATTTATTTTAAGTTATTACAAATACATTTGACGGTTGTAATAGCAATCCTCAGGAGTCTCATATTATCTATCTCAAAATCTTCTAACTCCTCTCTATCCGCTACAGATTTTCTACGAGACCATGAGGAGCTAGTAATAGAACACGTTGATAAAACATATCTCTAAACGGTTGAAACCACAAACACACGTTCGCAATATTAACCGTTGTCCATTTAAGAGCCGAACGCCAGAGCGACACCGGGACAGCATCGATCTATTCGCAACTATGACTCATTTTACAAAAGAAGCGAAATTTGCTAGAAAAGAAATGGCTACAATAGTATCGTGACCTACTCGATGAGTAGGAAGATGATAGAAAAAGGAAGAGAAGATACTGGGTACATAAAAGCTTGAAATCAAAAATGAACAAAAGTGAATTTCATAAACTACAGATATAAAGAGATAATTAGGAACGAATAAAAATATCATCAATAATTTCCAACGTCAACGACCCAATGATAGATACTATTTAGAAAAATAAAAAATGTTATACGGAAACGAACCCATAGAAAAACTGACAGAATGTTTAACGTAAATGCAGGACCATAAAATTTCATATACAATATTTATAATTATATATAAAACAATTAAATGTATAAAATTGAATCAACCGAACTAACGGTAAGAATTGAAACCACTCGAATTAATAATTTGGAAAATTGAAATAATTAGACTACGTACGTAAAACATTTTAGTTATTCTCAAGGTGGTAAGGAGACATATCGATGTTGTGCTCTTATCGTTAAGTGTTTGAAGCGCTTATTTCGATAAGAATACATGCAAATGGAGTGGACATATCGCTGGCTATTTAATGCAATTCAGACGTTGCGTTGTTACGAAGGCGGCGGCCTTCCACCGTACACGCTTCATGTTTATAGAAAATCTCATTTTAACTTGTTAACCGTGTCATCCCTGACCCAAAATTTTCTGTACTTGTGAACTCAAAATTTAATGATGAAAAGAAATCTATTTCAATTACGTCAGTTTCGGTGCTTGTAAATGTATGATACAATTTAGTTTCAAAAAAATGAAACTACATGCAAAAGTTAAACGATATCTAAATAGGGAAACTATAACGTTATCAGTGAATTATTTACTTTTTCCGACTAATAAATTAGCGTGCAATAAATCAATCAAATTCGTAACAGTTTGGATAGCATAATTCCTTTATTTATAGATCTATATTTTAATACGTGGATCCATTTCTATTAAAAGTCAAGCATATCATATATTCTATGTATTATTAGAAAGATTAAAATTATCCGATATGAAATTATCATCGCCTTATTAATTTCGAACTTAATAATTATAGAAACGTTTAAATAAGGAGTGATTAGATTAATAGATTAAGATCAACTATCATTACATTTTGCGTGACCGTAGGGTTAAGTTCATTGGGAATGCTTGCCATTAACGAACACGCTCTTGGTGGATTGGTTCTTCCTTCTCACGAGTACACGTGGGAAATGGAGGACAACACGGGTACGAATCTACCGTTCTTGAAGAGACTGCGCAATTTCGTCAACATGTGGTATAGCATATATTACCACTACTATGAGATCATTCCTCACCATCAGAAAGTGGCTGAGAAATATTTTGGGCCTCTACCACCAATGCTAGACGTATTGAAGAACGTTAGCTTGCTTTTTATCAATCAGGCCGACGTTATGACACCGGCTCGACCGAAACTGGCGAACATAATCACGTTTACGGCCTCCCACATAGAAAAAAAGCCGAAACCTCTGCCTAGGGTAAGTTTTATACAATAACATAAAATGATTTATTCATATATTAAATATGGATTTATCTGGCACAAATAGGGTGATAGCAAAATTGTAGTTTGAGACTGAATGATAACTTGGGTAAATTGCATGGGGGGCTCCACTTCTTCTAGAATTATCGATGATGTTTAACTGTTAATTAATTTACACGTTTTTCTAAACAAGCATTACAAACTTCCTGAATAATAATATCACTAATTTCTTTTTAGTTATTATTTTTAATGTAAAATCTACTCTTTTACACACACGTGTCTTTCAATGAGAAAGTTTTTTTCTACTCACAGGACTTACAAGCATTTCTGGATGGCGCCACAAATGGGTTCATCTACTTTAGTCTTGGTAATAACGCAAGAAGTGCAAGTTTACCACTGGAGATCCGACGCATGTTCTGCGACGTGTTCGCCAAGTTACCTTATAGAGTTGTGTGGAAATTCGAGGAGGATTTGCCCGGGAAACCTGATAATATTTACATCGGAAAATGGCTGCCACAACAAACCATTCTCGGTATGATTTTATTCTCAATAAAATATTTATACATCGCACATACTATTCCTCAACGAAAAATGATTTAACGAATCGTATTAATTCGCAGCTCATCCGAACATTAAATTGTTCATTTATCAAGGAGGCCTGCAGAGCAGCGAGGAGGCCGTCCACTACGGAGTACCAGTTCTTGGTTTCGCGATATTGGCCGATCAAGATTATCAAGTAGCCAGAATGGAAGCTCTGGGCGTTGGAAAATATTTGGAAATTACAACCCTTAAGAAGGATGAACTTGAAAATGCTATTACTGAACTTATAACTAACAAACAGTAAGTGTAAACTGACTTTCTGTTATAATTGTGTTATTTTTAAGAGTTTGACGCTAGATCTACCTAATCTGTGAAAATGACGGACGAGTTTCAAAGTACTCGTTTTTGTAATCACACGATCCTTTTGGAAAAATTTATTTGGATCCCAACTAATCAGAATTTTTGGAATAAAGTTGTCTGTGTTCTAAAGTATTATTACTATAAGTTGGTCGAGATTGTAGATTCATCCGAATAAAGAAAAGAAGGCAATCGAGTCATTTTCATATTGAAAAGTATTTAAAATTGAAAAAGAATTGGCGGAATAAAATTTTTAAATGCTTTTAGTTATTAGATTATTCTAGTAAATCTTTCAATGATATTGGTCGATGATAATGTACTATCGTGATTTTTGGTCGAACTTATTATGCTTGTTTTCAGGTACAAAGAAAGGATACGTTACGTCCGAAATGTCCTTCAGGATACACCGTACGATCAGGTGGAGAATCTCGTTTGGTGGACAGAGTACGTGATACGAACGAAAGGCGCCCCTCATCTTCGCAGTAGTCTAGCTTTTCAGCCCTGGTATCAACGTTGCGATATGGACATTGTAGTATTCTTAACGATCGTAATTTTCTTGATCGCTTCTACTACCTTTCATTTAATTGCCAAGATCGTCGTCTACATTCATAAGAAACTCAAATCAGCTGAAAAGCAAAAGATAAGCTAAGTATTTATTAAGCAATTCATTAAAGAGAATTACTTATAGCACAATTCAGTTCAATTGACACAAGTGTTTAGCATCCCATTTCAACGAATGAATTTTATCTAGTTTCGTTAAGGAAATGATCATCCCGCTTTTTATAATTGGCGAGTTACCCTCATCACAAGACTAACGATTCTGGCACGAAAAATCTTTCAAATATAAAAAAAGGTTCGAGTAAAATCGAAATCCCATTTATACATTGTCAATCTCTTGATTAATATTCTTTGACGAAGCGTCGAGTTTATTCCAAATTATTATCAATCGATGATAACATCGCTTTTCGCTCGATGAATGAGATAGCGCAAGGATTCAAATTACGTTGAGACTGTTGGCATGTCGAAGTATGAAGTGTCAAAGTATCGATATATATACATCTGTATACATCTGTCTGTTGCGTTCCTGAAGTTGTTTCAGTTGTTTCCTAATTTATTATTTTTAACTGTGACGCGCCTTCTGATATCGGGAACGAAAACGAAATGCTTTAACAGTTATATTATAAGGGAACAATCAGTATCGCTGACAATATCTTTAATCATCTTATTATCAGATAGTCCCTGTTTTAATAAAAGTGTCCGCATAGTGTTCCGTTAAGCGTGCAAAACGCCAATGGTAATTGATATTAGAATTTTTGAAAATCGTAGACGTTATGCAGTTATTCGAAATAAATTCTTTATATTATATTACATCTTTATAGTAAGCATATTTTATAGTAAACATTTTTGTTAGGGCAGATATCCAACACGTTTCATTATATATGAAATGTTAATAAATGTTACATATTCCTAATAAATATCACAATTCTTATACCCGCAACTCATCCTTGCCATCATTTACCCTACGAATAATTATTGTAGTATCCCTTTATTTGAAAACAAATAAACTTTGCCATTCCTTTTATCTCACGAGCAAATAATTCTTATCAGAACTTCTACTTAATGGCAAACTATCTTTGTCATGCACTTTATTTTACTGGCAAATAATTGTCAGCTTGACGATTCAGGTGGCAAATAATCTTTGATGTTATATGTCTCTAGCAGATATTTCGAACAATTTCTCTTATAGTAACAAAAGATATGTACCTGAATAGTATTTTGTAGCATTGTTACAAATATTTAGCAAAGCTTCGGACGATTTATGTTCACATGATATATTCATATCCTATTCATAAAACATTGGTAAAGTATTGTTATAAAAAATATAGAAGCAAAATTCCAGTCAGTCATTAAAATATTGTTCATATTTAATTTTTGCGTATTAAAAATAATATGAATAGAAATATTCTCAGAAAGAGAAGCTATCCGTTATATTCGGTTATGAGCGTTTATGATAAAAGCGAGCGTGCATTAAAGCCTGTTGCATATGAAGCTTTGCAATTGGATTTATGACAACACTGTAACAGTAGTCTGCGTCGCCCCATCTAATAGCGTAAATCAGTAATAGAATAAAACTGTATATTTCTAATAATCTTTCTCGCGATGTTTGTTATTTGCTGATTCGGTCCTTTTATGTTAATAAGTGATCTCTGTCGTTGCCATTTGATCGATGAAGTAGTATTATATACTAAATATGATAGTAAGTTGTATGATTGCGACATAGTTGCGCAATGTTATATTACATGACATAGAGATAAAAATGCTATGCCTACAATTGATTTTTTATCTCGCTATTACATATTCGTACAAGGGTTCTTTATCGCAATATTTATCACATTTTTTCACGTTTCTAATTCGTATTGTATTTTCCATAGGAAAAACAGACAAGCAATGGTGGACGCTATAGGCAGCAAAAAGCTTATATTTTTTGCGATTACTGTCAAGAATAGCCATGTATATATCCGCATTACGGATTGTAAACAATTCTTTAGAAATTCTTGAACTTTTGCGTTCTATCGTTATATACAAACATAAATTTTACAAATGGTGAACCATGCGTTAAATTGTTTCAGACGTGAAATATTGACAAATATATCCTATAATATATAATATACTAAACAAATATTAATACAAATCTGAGATTTAATAATCGCTGCTAAGATCTATACGATATGCTTGATACGATATATTAAGATATAGACGTCAAAGCAACGTATCCATCGCGCACACATACATTGCCATTACATATAGCATCAGTTAATAGTAGTAGCGGTATGCGATGGCAATTCAGCGATAAAATTACCGTGCATACCGATATCGTATCATCACTGAATAGATTGCGTAATATGACGATAGCTTGGAGATGTCCCTTTTAATAGACCCGTAAGCGGGATCAGCTTCAGTTTGTCTTGATACGAGGAGGATGAAGCACCACTTCTCTAGTCTGTTGTTCGTTCTGTGCGTCCTGTATATCGCGAAACAGTCAGAATGTTACAAGATTCTAGCCGTCATCGCGACACCGTCCTACAGTCATCAAATACCGTACCGACGATTATGGTTGGAACTACACAAACGAGGTCACGAAATTGTGCTAGCCACGGCGAATCCTATACCAAATATCAAATCACCGAATTTTACGCAAATCGATATTAGCCAATCTTACGGAACCATAAAGAGTTTAGATTTTGTTCAAATGCGGTTTGAGGGAAAACGCTGGCTCTATTTTATGGAAAATGAAATGTTGCCTATGGGCAAAGTTTTTGCGGAAACGGTGCTCAATTCTACCGAATTACGGAAGCTGTACGCTCCTGAAAGCAACGCAACGTTCGATGTCTTTTTGACGGAATTCCTCTTTCTGCCCGCTACTTACGTTTTCGCGCATCGATTCAACGTTCCTATAATAGGTACGTCTTTAACAATCATTTTTGTATTTATTAGTTTCGTTACCTTTATTTCGTTTTGAAAATTACAAATATATATAGTGGCACGCGCATCCTAATGCTTTTTGACGTAGAATGTTCCGAAGAATTCGCAAATATAACCCCAAGCGACCTTCATATGTCTTCTACGCATGTTCCTAAAAAAGAACTAATTATGTAAGATCACGCTGCAGAAACCATCCAAGTTCTATCTCAGACACTTTTCATTGAAATTGAACTGGCTTTAGTTATATGGTAGTAGTTTTAATAAAGAATTTTGCATTAACAGTATAATAGAGCGCTACTTTACGCAATTTACTATCTCAATTGGATTTGGTATATCCGCGAATACACATACGCGCACGCGCACGCACACACCGGATCTTCTATGAGTGTGTCAGGAACTTGTAATAGAATCTATTGAAGTAACATACCTCTAAATGATCGTTAAACATCAAACACATGTTCGCGTCAATAAGCGACAATATAAAGCGTCGTCCATCGAACAGCGAAATGCCTAACCGCCATAGGACCAGCATCCAAATATTCGAAACTATCACTCATCTTGCGCAAGTATCGAAATTTACTATTAAAAGTATGGCTATAATAGCATTGTTACCTATTCGATAAGGAGAAAGATAATAGAAAAAACAGGAAGAGAAAGTACTAGGTACGCAGAAGCTTGAAGTTAAGAAACAACCAAAATGAATTTCATAAAACATAGGTATAAACAGTTAATTAGGAACGAATAAAAGTACCATCAATGCTTATCGATATCAACGCTTCAATATCAGATATTATTTAAAAAATTAGAGAATTATACGGGAACGAAATACAAAATTTACAGGAGCAATCACATCCGTTGAAAAACTGACAGACTGCTTAACGTAAATATAAGACCATATAATTTTATATACAATATTTATAATTACATATAAAACAAGTAAATGTATAAAATTAAATTTACTGAACTAACTGTAAAAATTGAAACTACTTAAATTAATAGATTGAAAAATTGAAATAATTATACCACGTAAGTAAAACATTTTAGTTATTCTCAAGGTGGTAAGGAGAAATATGTATGTTGTGCTGTTGTTGTCAAGTACTTGAATGCATATATTTGGATAAGAATACATGCAAATGGAGTGGACATATCGCTGGCTATTTAATGCAATTCAGACGTTGCGTTGTTACGAAGGCGGCGGCCTTCCACCGTACACGCTTCATGTTTATAGAAAATCTTATTTTGACTTGTTAACCGTGTCATCCCTTACCCAAAAATTTCTATAATTGTGAACTCAAAATTTAATGGCAAAAAGAAATCTATTTCAATTACGTCAGTTTCGGTGCTTGTAAATGTATGATACAATTTAGTTTCAACAAAAATGAAACTACATGCAAAAAATAAAGGATATCTAAATAGGGAAACTATAATGTTACTAGTGAATTATTTACTTTTTCCGGCTAATAAATTAGCGTGCAATAAATCAACCAGATTCGTAACAGTTTGGATAGCATAATTCCTTTATTTATCGATCTATATTTTAATACGTGGATCCATTTCTATTAAAAATCAAGCATATCATATATTCTATGTATTATTAGAAAGATTACAGTTATCCGATTTGGAATTATCATCGCCTTATTAATTTCGAACTTAATAATTATAGAAACGTTTAGATAAAGAGTGATTAGATTAATAGATTAAAATCAACCCTCATTACATTTTACGTGACCGTAGGGTTAAGTTCATTAGGATTGGTTGGCTTTAACGAACACGCTCTTGGTGGATTGGTTCTCCCTTCTCACGAGTACACGTGGGAAATGGAAGACAACACGGGTACGAATCTACCGTTCTTGAAGAGACTGTGCAATTTCGTCAACATGTGGCGTAGCGTGTATTACGTCTATCACGAGATGCTTCCACAGCATCAGAAATTGGCCGAAAAATATTTTGGGCCTCTTCCACCAATGCTAGACGTATTGAAGAACGTTAGCATGCTTTTTATCAATCAGGCCGACGTTATGACACCGGCTCGTCCGAAACTTGCGAACGTAATCACGTTTACGGCCTCCCACATAGAAAAAAAGCCGAAACCTCTGCCTAAGGTAGGGTTTATACAATGACATAAAATTTATGTGTATATTAAATAAGGATTTCTCCAGCACAAATACAAATTTATTACTTGTATGTTTAGTAAAGTTATAAAATGTATAGGAAGGCTAACAGCAAAAGAGTAGTATGAAACGATATGATGAATTAGATAAGATGCATTAAGAGGCTCTAGTTTTTCTTACTATTGTTGAAGCTTTTTGCTTGTTAATTAACTCATTAATTTTTCTAAACCGGCATTACAACACTCATGAATAGTAACAGAACTACCTTCCTCTTAGTTATTATTTTTAATGTAAAATCTACTCTTTTACACACACGTGTCTTTCAATGAGGATGTCTTTTCCTGCTCACAGGACTTACAAGCATTTCTGGACGGCGCCACAAATGGGTTCATCTACTTTAGTCTTGGTAGTAACGCAAGAAGTTCGAGTTTACCACTGGAGATCCGACGCATGTTCTGCGACGTGTTCGCCAAGTTACCTTATAGAGTTGTGTGGAAATTCGAGGAGGATTTGCCCGGGAAACCTGATAATATTTACATCGGAAAATGGCTACCACAACAAACCATTCTCGGTATGATTTTATTCTCAATAAAATATTTATACATCGCAGATACTATTCCTCAACAAAAATGATCTAACGAATCGTATTAATTCGCAGCTCATCCGAACATTAAATTGTTCATTTATCAAGGAGGCCTGCAGAGCAGCGAGGAGGCCGTCCACTACGGAGTACCAGTTCTTGGTTTCGCGATTTTGGCCGATCAAGATTATCAAGTAGGCAGAATGGAAGCTCTGGGCGTTGGAAAATATTTGGAAATTACAACCCTTAAGAAGGATGAACTTGAAAATGCTATTACAGAGCTTATAACTAACAAAAAGTAAGTGTAAACTGACTTTCTGTTATAATTGGGCTGTTTTTAAGAGTTTGACGCTAGAATTACCTAATCTGTGAAAATGACGGACGAGTTTCAGAGTATTCGTTTTTGTAATCACACGATCCTTTTGGAAAAATTTATTTGGCTCCCAACTAATCAGAATTTTTGAAATAAAGTTGTCTGTGTTCTAAAGTATTATTACAATAAGTTGGCCGAGATTGTAGATTCATCTGAATAAAGAAAGGGAAGCAATCGAGTCATTTTCATATTGAAAAGTATTCAAAATTGAAAAAGGATTGGTGGAATGAAATTTTTAAATCCTTTTAGTTATTGGATTATTCTAGTAAATTTTTCAATGATATTGGTCGATGATAATGTACTATCGTGATTTTTGGTCGAACTTATTATGCTTGTTTTCAGGTACAAAGAAAGAATACTTTACGTTCGAAATGTCGTTCAGGATACACCGTACGATCAGGTGAAGAATCTCGCTTGGTGGACAGAGTACGTGATACGAACGAAAGGCGCCCCTCATCTTCGCAGTAGTCTAGCTTTTCAGCCCTGGTATCAACGTTGCGATATGGATATTGTAGCGTTCTTAACGATCGTAATTTTCTTGATCGCTTCAAATACCTTTCATTTAATTGCCAAGATCGTCGTCTACTTTCATAAGAAAATCAAATCAACTGAAAAGCAAAAAATAAGCTAAGTATTTATGGCGCAATTAATTAAAGAGAATTACTTATAGCACAATTCAGTCCAAGTGACGCAAGTGTTTAACATTTCATTTGAACGAATGAATTTTATCTAGTTTCGTTAAGGAAATGATCATTCCACGTTTTATAATTAGCGAGTTACCCTTATCACAAGACAAACGATTCTGGCACGAAAAATCTTTCAAATATAAAAAAAGGTTCGAGTAAAATCGAAATCCCATTTATACATTGTTAATCTCTTGATTAATATTTTTTGACGAAGCGTCGAGTTTATTCCAAATTATTATCAATCGATGATAACATCGCTTTTCGCTCGATGAATGAGATAGCGCAAGGATTCAAATTACGTTGAGACTGTAGGCATGTCGAAGTATGGAGTGTCAAAGTATTGATATATATATATACATCTGTATACATCTATACAGATGTATACATCTGTCTGTTGCGTTCCTGAAGTTGTTTCATTTGTTTCCTAATTTTTTATTTTTAACTGTGACGCGCCTTCTGTTATCGGAAACGAAAACGAAATACTTTAAACCTTCTATTACAAGGGATCAGATAGTCCCTGTTCTTCGCGAAGATATCTCCGATCAGGCAATAAAAGTCTACACATACTGTTCCGTTAAGTGAAACAAAGCGTCGATGATGATTCACATTGAAATTTTAAAAAATCGAGGGCGTCGGTTTTAGTATTCGAAATAAATTCTTTTTAATCGAAACAAAAGTATGTAGAAAATATCATAAACCCAAAGATAAATATAGTAATAATTAAAGTAGAGTTATTGAAGGAAACAATAATCTTTAGTAACGTTCTGCCACTTTTTATTTTTATCATTGTATTCTAATACTTTACGTATGGGTTACAGACTTTGACGTCTTAATATGTACATAAAGATAAAAAAGAAATTTTACATAAGCGTATATCGCTTTAGACCTTGTTAAAAAATGGTGATAAAAATGCAAAATGCAGAATTAAATATATTACTCTACAGTGTTCGTCTTTCATTTTATTTGTTCGATATATTTTATACCATATTTTTCTGTATAGAAATTTCCCTTGATTTTCCTTTACAGGAGCTTGGAATTTCAGTTACAAAAGCCGTAAAAGATATAAGTATTCTTCGTTGAAGAACAATCGCTGCATTTCAGAATCATATTTGACAATTTACTAACGGCATTCATACAAATTACAATACTCTTTTGAAAATCTCAAATGGGAAAGATAGATCACACAGATAGATAAGAATGACTGATCTATTTCGTCTTTATATTATAACACATCTTTATAGATGTTTATATATGTTATATGTTATAGATGTTTATTATATAGAAAATTATAATAAATACTTCGTATTTCTAATAAATATCATAATTTTTATACCAGCAAGTGATCCTTGCCATCCTTTATCTTACGAGTTAATTATTCTAGTAACCTTTATTTGGTAGCAAATAATCTTTGCTATCTTTTTTATTTGACATGCAAATTATCCTTATCAGCAAATAAAAAATAATCTTTGCTGCGATATCTCTCGACCCTCGAATATCTCGAATAATTTCTCTTATAGTAACAAAAAATTTGTACTTGAACAGTATTTTGTTGTATCGCTATAACTATTTAATAAAGATTCGGACGATTTATGTTCACATGATATCTTTTTTATCCTATTCATAAAACACATTGATAAAGTAGGGATGTGAGAAATATAGAAAGAAGATTCCAATCGTTAATTTCAAAATTGTTCACATTTAATCTTTGCGTATTAAAATTAATGTCTATAGAAATATTCTCAGAAAGAGAAACGATCCGTTATGTTCCGCTATGAGCCATTCTGTTTCATTTTGTTTCTTCTTAAGCTTCTATTATCCTGTCGCAACTTCCGGTTTGAACAGTTCCAGAGCCAGTACCTGAGAGTAATGTCCCTCGATTGTTCCTCTCGAAGAGTTTCAACTTCATTTATTGGTGAAGTTGAACGCTTGATTGGAAAGCTAGTTATAAACGATTTAACATTTCCCGCTAAAGTCTTTCCTTAAATTTTCCGCGAAACATCTCATTATCGCATTTAAGCTTTTACCTTATCGATATTATCTATCAAACTTTTTTTTACTACACATAAAGTAACGAATATTATAAATAAATAGAAAAAGTTCTTATATTTAATTCAATTTGATTCGCTTCAATCAGAAAAGAAATATGACTCGTTCCAAATGAGTAAATCATCTTCTATACATATATATAATCATATTTTATGGATAATCCTCAAATAAACGAGTATAGAGAGTGTCCAAGACACTAAGCTCACGAGATGGAGCAGTAAAGATTATTTGCCGATGCAACGATGAGCTGACAAGTATTTGCCAGTAAATTAAGAGGCTACTAAATGTATAATAATTAGCTCGTAAGATAAAGAGTGACGAGGATCATTTGCAAGTGGACCGTATTACAAAACTGAGTGTAGTTGATGTAAATGTTTCTGAGTCGACAATGGGTCAAGTATGGCAGGACTGATGAAAAACTATTGATGAACACTAACCCCAAACTATTCGAGATGAGGTTCTTATAGTCCCCAATACGAGAATTTTTGGCATGGGAGAAACACACGGATTGGTGGTTTGAACATTTTGAGCTTGCAAAGATCGTGGTCAGTTCGATACGACGGTATGTCAACGCCTGTTGGCCGTGCTGGATACACTCGTTCCCCGCGAGATCACGAAAGCTAAGCAGCACTGGGCGCGGGGCGGTCAAAGATGAGTGACCTCTCCGTGTGGTTGTTGACGTAGAGGACGCGCTGGGACTGCGACGCCCCCATGAACATAGGAGGACACTGGGGCGTTGGTGGCTCTGGCAGACTAGGAGGTCAAGCGTTTTAGGATGCCTTCCTTCAACCAAGAAGGAAGAACGACGACGAGGTTGCACCCTGGTAGTAATTCGAAAGAGACCCCAGGGCACCTCATAACGTCGGGAGGTCAACCGTGGGGTTTTAATCGGTAAGAGTCCTCCGACACTACTCAGTTGTTGTGGTGAGGCAACACTGAGCGTCCATGAGGATTTCCCCACGTATAAAAAAAAAAAAAAAGTTCGATACGACTGGTAAAACCTCTTCAGCAAGTGGCCACCCCCGCGTTACCGACCCTCGAGGTTAAGGGGCGACTCGCGAGGGCCTGCACGGGAATTGCATGTGTTTTTGTCAGCGATCATAACACGCAATGAAACCTTATGAAGCGTGTACTAATACATTTTTTTTTTTTATTTAGTCGATTATTTACAAACAATTATTTTACAGAACTTTCAGTAAATTGTTTTGGCGTGGTTCTGTAACTTGGATTATAAAAGTTTATAGTGTGTTTGATTCTAGTTGAATCTGATGCTTCGATCTAAGGGGTATTGCCTTTTTAGTCTGCGGATCTGATCCGTCGTATCTAGTAATTGGGTAACTAATGGGTTTTGGTGGTTGTTAACTCTTATATTATATCTGTTTCTGAACTTTGAAATTTCGTCTTTGACCGTGGGTATCTTAAGGTCGCGGTGTATCGTTTCGTTGGTAACATACCAAGGTGCGTCTATTAGGGATCTTAGAGTTTTTGATCGGAATCGTTGGAGAATTTCTATGTTGGAGTTACTCGCTGTTCCCCATAGTTGGATCCCATAGGTCCAAACAGGTTTTAATATGGCTTTATATAGCGTTATTTTACTCTGCATGTTTAAGTTGGAGCGTCTGCCGATGAGCCGGTAGAATTTTTTTAGTTTTGTTTTCAATTCTTTGGATTTCTCTACGATGTGCCGTTTCCATGTCGTTCTTCTGTCTGGAATCATGCCCAGATATCTGACTGTGTCTTTGTTCGGTATTGGAATATTATTTATGGTCACCTGTGGGCAGGATTGTTTTCGCAGTGTGAAAGTTATATAACTGGATTTATTTTCGTTTATTTTGAAGCGCCATTTGTAGAACCATTTTTCCATAGAGTCGAGACCTCGCTGGAGCGTTGAGGAGGCGATCGTCGGGTCTGAGTGGGATGCTAATAAAGCTGTATCATCAGCGAATGTCGCTGTGGTTATTTCTGTTAAGGTTGGTAAGTCGACAGTGTAGATGGTGAACAGCGGAGGTCCGAGAACACTGCCTTGGGGTATGCCAGCTTCTATTGGGAATGTTGCGGTTATAGCGTCTAAGTATTTAATCTTGAACAGTCTATCGATTAGATATGATTTTAGGATGGAGCAGTAGATGCGTGGTAGGATTTTCTTTAGTTTAAAAAAGTCCTTCGTGCCACACTTTGTCGAACGCCTGCTGTATGTCCAGGAATACCGCGGAGCAGTATTTTTTATTTTCTAAATCTTGGCTGATTTTATGGGTTAGTCGGTGAATTTGTTCTATCGTAGAATGTTGCTTCCGAAAGTCGAATTGATGATCCGGCATTGTTTTCAACTCCTCTAAGAGTATACTAATTACATGCTAGGTGTTTTATGGTTTCATAAAGTTATTGGTGTTAGTAAAGTCAGAATTTCTTAGACTTATAAACGTATAAAGATATAAACGCGTAAAGCTATAAATAAATAAAAGAGACAAAGACTGATATAAATTCTGAACGTGAGATGAGCATAAGGAGAAATTCTGACTTGGAATCTAAAACTTCGCGTATAATAAAACGTGTAGAATATCTGTGCGTAAAAGTGGGTAGGTGAGAACACATGCGGGGACTTATTCAGCGCATTAAAATAAGAAGCAAAGTTAATATAAACACACATCCGATATGATCTGGTTTTCGAGTTACAACGTATTTTATGATGCTGAACATTACGTAGATCAACGATTTTCTAACAAATGGATAGAAATGGTGCTGACCATATTTCCTGACTAGCTCGCTCTTCAGACCTGACTCCATTCGGTTATTACTTAAGGGATTAGGTTGGAGTTTATGTTAGGATTTAAAATCTCTTGTTTATAGAACGTCAGTTGATAATGTTGAAACTTTTCGTCAACCTGACAGCCCTAAGTTTCCGATAAATCCGTGTAAGCTGTTCGAACAAGTTCGACAATTTGCGATGCGACGCATTCACGATCCTATCGAAGCTGGATGTGGTTACTTCGAGCAATTTCTCTCAAGATAGATAAACAACTATTACAACACGAAACAAGCTTTTACTCGAAAACAAGGTCATATCGGGAATATGTTTAGACGAACTTTTCTTTTTATTGTAATGTGCTAAATCAGCTGCTGCCGAGTTTTCCACATGTTCTGACACGGCCTGTGCAATAAAATATTACGTAATCTTGTTATACAATAATATTATACGGTGAAATAATATTTTAGACTTATATAGTTCAAAGGAAACGTTTTGCATCAAATTAACGTTCGGTAATGAGGATTTCAGAAGTTCTATGATGTCTCTACTTTAATACTTTGCAGCATACAAACAGATAACAGCGTTCCGTTTCCAGCAAAAGAGTCGCAGAGTAAACGTTTCCTTTTTGTCTAAAAATGCATTTTCCGACGAACAAACGGTTCCATCATGATTTCGCCATTAATAGCATTACACGTAAGTACGAAAATCCTTTTACGAAATACGTTATTATACGATATACGTGATCGAATTAAGCGAAGTGATTTTGCAGGTAATTAACCTACTTTTGCAACTTCTGCGTTTCTGTTTTCTACTAGCATTTAGTTGTGAAGGGGCATCGTTTGATCCCTTCGTCTCGTCGGCCGATCCTCGTAGAGTTCGCTCGTCGCGTTTAGTCCCGGGACTACCGGCGGACTCGTCGGTAAGGCTATGCTCGGTAGTCCCTGCCTTAGACGCAGAAGGTGTCTCGCTAGTTGCGGCATATATTCTTTGCGGACCTAATTCGACCACTAGCGAGAACATCGTTCGATCGTTGTTGGCTCTCTGGTGGTGATCGCCAGCCTGGTGTTGCCCGCCCGTTGGCCGCGCTGGATACACTCGTTCCCGTGAGATCACGAAAGTTAAGCAGCAGCGGGCACGGAGCGGACAAAGATGGGTGACCGCTCCGTGTGGGTGTTGACGAAGATGCGTTGGGACTGCTGCGCTCCGCTGCAGTGAGAGGCTAGGGCGCTGGCGGCTCAAGCAAACTGGGACGTGTCTCCCTTCGACCATCCTACAGGGAGAAGACGATGAGGATGCATCCCCGGTAGCAATTCGAAAGAGAGCCCGGGTGCACCTCTTAACGTCAGGAGGTCAACCGTGGGGTTTTAGTCGGTAAGAGTCCGACACTACTCAGTTGTTGCGGGGGGCAACACTGAGCGTCCATGAGGATTTCCCCACGTAAAAAAAAAAAGCGGGAGGTTTGTGCCGTCGTCGTTTCGTTCCTCGACCGTTCGGCGACTGAGGCGGCTTGATCCGCCACAGTTAAGAAATAGTAAGTAAAAGCGTCACATTATCTACTTCGCATGTCTTACGTCGACTCACTTGGAGTTATACAATGACAATCACAAGAGAGAACACTTAGAAAGTACCAAAAGAAATTCTGTAATTTTAAACCTTAACGATACATATATTTGTAATTAAACAAATCACGAAACAATAATTAACAATAGTAATAAGTAGATATAATACGGCAAAGACTACCGTAGACTTGTAGTAACAACTTCAACGTAATTAACGAACTTCTTCATGGCAGTTGTCACGTAAAATAATAAAAAAAAGGAAGGAAAAAAACCGAAGACGAAAAATAAAAGATAAAAAGAAAAAATAAAGAAATGAAAAGACAGAATTTATTTCTTCGCACTTGGTTTACACTTGACTTCCGAACTCTACGAGCGACCTTTTAGGACTGAAGCTCTTACAACTTTACTTTTGAACTCATCTGTTTCTTTTCTTTGTCATCCCTCAATATCCCCACTATCCACGCGTTTGTTAGGCGTTTTCGAATATTCGACGAAAGGGCCGTTGGGATATTGAGGGTTCATTGGGCACTTCGCTTCGCCGACATAATACATTGTCGCCGAGTGCCGCCACATATTTATTTCTATCATCAGCCCATCGGTTCCGAAGCGCGGCTCTGATGTAGATTAAGACGTGGTTAATGTCACACAGTCATCGGAGAAAGATAATCAGAATTCGACGAAAGATGGCGCATCTTCCGTTCTTTTCGAGCGCTTTCTGCTCGCACAATCTACGCTACAGCAAACTTCTTTGTTCTGTGTTTGATAACGCGCCGTCCGTGCATCTCGAACGATTTTCGAATTGTTCTCGAAGGCAAAGGCGAACGCCTTTAAGGATCGCGATGTCGCCAAAAGATAATGGCGCGCGACTGCTTGTCAGAGAAGTATCGGAATCAACTTGAGTAGCGATAAACAGAAAAGAAGAAAAAGAAACAAGAATAGTGGAAACTGCTTCGCTATTGTTTCATACGATTTTCTCGACGTTATTGTTTTGTATGTCGTTGCCACGAACTTTTACAATAACACACTGCAAAACATCTTGAAAATCTTTCTGATATTCTTCGATTGTCATACGTATTTTAGCGATTATATACCCTTCAAACGTTACGTTCTTCTAGTTTCTTTAATCGAATTATCGACTGTTACGGTGGAAACATAAAATCTCGAGCTATTACGCGGATGATAAAAGGGAAGAGTTCACGGAGAGACCATCTAAATTTAATCAAAAATATCCTTCAGAAGTAAGTACTTTAAGAGTATTTATGGATTTGTACGTAAGAGGAGTTGTAATAGAAATAAATAGCAATTAATTTTTCAAATTAGCCGTCGGTCTTTAATAATTTCTAACTTTGTAACAAGTGAATTGAAATGACTTTTCGTGTTACTTTGAGTTTCATATGTTTAACGTCATACGTTCATCACGTACTATTACGTATTACAATATTTGAACACGTTTTGTATACGTGCGTCCTACAATTATTACACAACATTCTTGCAATATACGCGACCATGTAGTCTTAGTACCTTGTTATTTTGTAATTTACCGATTAAGAGGAAACGTTTATATGTTACTGTATAAACGGTAAATAATTTCTGGTGAATTTTCTAAGCAATAGAAATGTTGCATTTTCTATAGTGTTTAATCGGTCGGATGAGAGTGTAGTGAGTGACAAATTTTGGAAGAATAAACTTTTGGGTTCTTGTGAATTTTGCGAAGAATAATAAAATAGAAGCGTTTTGATAGAAGAAGAAGATACGTAGAATAGTAAAACACAAATACTTTCGTCATACTCGTATCATATACCATCGATAGCCAATAATTTACTTTGTGGCTGTTACACACAAAGGACACGTAATTTGCATATATATAGATATGAGGAAACATCAGATATAAACAATACCACGTGTTATTATTTACATGCATAGATATGTATATATATTTATATATACACATTGTTAAATCTAAACAACATATATAATGATAATAGCGCAAAGAATTACGTGATAACGCAAAAGTAAAATTTTTCATTTGAAAGTTAGACTTTTAAGAAAAAAATACACAAACCGCTGAGTTGTAATCTTAATAGTTGATAATAAATCAAGCAGTTTACATTTTCACATCAACAGGAAATTATTTATTGTATTTTACCATCAGTAACTGTTACAACCGTTCGCGGAGAGACGCGACCGCGAGGAAAACGCGTCAGCGAGAGGCGTAAATTCTCGCTACGATTCGGATAATCGACGCCGCGAATTAGTCGTTCCTCTGTTTCGGTTAAGATAACAGAGGTAGTTCAATGAATTTAACACTGTATTAACAGGGTTATTATACACTTGTATATTTAACAATAATTGATATAATAATAAAAACGTCACAAATTATTTAGCGATAAATACAGTTAATGTGTTACAGAATTTCGACCCGACTTTGTGATATCTCTCGATGAATTCGTTAGACTAAGCGACTTTAATTTTGTTCGTCGCAACCCCTCGACGTACGCCGTTAGAATCTTCGAATGAGACTGATCGCCCTTGGATCTTTTCTTCGTCTTCTCTGGGAGACGACCCGCACTACGTTTAGTTTACGCCACCGTTCGCGCCTATGATCACGTATGCCACCTTCTTTGTGTGGCCAAAATAACGGACCGAAATCGACGTTTCTGGAACTCGCTGCTTGGTGACAACTATGCGCTTGCCATTACTACATTGTATATTTTCCGTCAGGCAGATAAAACGATCTGTCTACGACACTGTAGTACCGCGGGCGACGGTTAGGAATACGGTCTATAGTAAGCCTCGCGGCGTAACAATAACAATTTTTATATTCTGATCACTTATGTACATCTTTTTCCTTCAGCCATCGTAATTGATTCAACAACAAAATGTTGACATTAGAACAGATAATAGCACGATGGATAATAAACTGTACTACGTTAGTAGCGTCGGGGGAGGATGATAACCGTTTACGAAAGGTATAAGGAGGAGCTTTTTTAGTGGGTCGGAATTAACATCTCGCTAGCCCCACATATCCCATTAGTTCGGGCTAATAGGTCCCTCGAAAAAAGGAAGTAAGAAAAAGAAAGAAGATAATAACCTACTCATTTCCATATTGACATTATTATTATATATGTGTATAGTCTGGTGTAGATAGGGTCGACCGAGGGAATTCTACGTAAAGGTTATTTCGCGAAATAACCAGAATTTTATGCCGCCAAGAACTGTAAACGAGAGACTCGTGCTTGTATGAAAAATGAAAACTGCTCACATCGTTAAAGACTAGGAAAAACTGATGCCGCCGATGTTACAGAAAGGATTAACATAGACGCGTGGAATATTTAACGCGATAATCTCTTTTCATTTTCCTGTCTACCATTCGTTCTGGCGTATTTCTCTTTCTTTCGCCTAATTCCTCTTTATTTCTGTCGGTCTGCAATTTCGTTAGCCTATTTCCAGAAACATTTATCCTTGTTTTTTCATCGTCTAATTCTACCTTAATAAAATTAACCGGATATAGCGGTACTTCTCGCGGATCTGAATTCTCTGAATTTACTCCTTCCCGGATAAACGATAGCTAATCCCTCTCGTGGGATTCCAGAGCACAGATTTTCGGCCTCTCTGCATATATTACACGTAAACGTGATATTTACTCTGGGGAACAAAGATTTCCTTGAGAATATCCAGCCGGCTTCAGGCTCGGCTCAGTTTATTCCGCTCGATTTTTTGACGTCGCGCGTGCACCATTACGCTCTTTCCTGTTTGCATGGCCCCTTGAAAACCAGGAAGAGAAACCTCGCGTTGAAAGTGGATATCGCGATTGTACGAAACTACAGGTATATCGTGTTATTTATAAAAGGGGAATGGACTGCCAAAAGTAAACGCGAATGGCAGGATACGAAATGTAAGGTAGAAATAAGAACATATCTTCGGGAGTACTAAACGTTGTTAAGACTAAAGTCGGATTATATTGAAGATTTAAATAGGTGTATTGCGTTATACGATTGTCCATAAACATCGAAGAAATATTTATAGCAATGCTATTAATTCCTTTATCACTGATAACAATTTAATCCTTTTATTAATATAATCAAATATGTATACTAATGCTGATTACAGCTACAACGTCGAAGGCTTGACATAAGCTAAATAAAAACTACGAGCGAAGAGCATGATGAGCAAATTAAAAATCTAACAACCTAAAATCTAAAAATTATATTTATTTGATCGTGAATGTAAGCAGGTATGTATTTTTTCATCTCATTTACATACAACATACACCTGCACTCGATTGTTTTGTACGATGTTCAACGAAATCTTGAAAGTTACATGCACGATGCTACAAGATAATTACTGGAAAACAACTGCGTTCAGCGGAACACGATCCGTTATTTTGCTTTTCTCTTCGTTTTCGTTAGCTACTGGTTGTATAGAAATGTATGTAAACGAGATAGACGCTTGAGCATTTACAAGTCGAATTTTTACCTCTTATCTCTAGACCTTCGTGGCCGGCGCTTTATCTCGTCCTTGGCAGATTCGATCTTTCAATATGAATAGGATATAAACGCAACATGGATAGATGTCCGTTAAATGAAGTTCTTCCTCGTGAAGCCGAGAATGTTATTTGATGGCACAAAACGGGGGAAAATCGTATACGCGTTTTCATACAAATAAGACAATTTCGAAACAAAACAGCGAACATAAGATAACAGATTAATTTAATATTAATGAACTTAACGCTTATAGGTCGAGGTAAAATTTTACATGTTTTAATATTATTTTTCTATATACATATCGCGTTGTTATATACAAACGATCATTTTTTCTACTCTTCTACCCATCATTTTCATCTCATACTTCATCTCATACTCATACTTCTTTAATGTGATACATTTTAAAAATTTAAAACTTATTTGCCGCGATGAATTTTTATCCGCGCTGGCATTTAAATTATTAAAACTTCCAGCCGAAGAAAATAAACATGAATAAAGTCAAAGATATAAAATTGTTTCGTAAGATTTTAATGTAAAATGAATGAAAAATATGGACTAAAAAGAAAAATTCTCTGAGAATAAATCTGTGGAAACGTCATACAAAAGCTCATAAATTATTCTGTACAAATTAATTTTTATTCGGGTGAACGGAATCTTGTACGCAATACTTACGAATATAAATCGTATATAATTTAAGGTGAGCAGAGATTTTAACAGCTCCTATCAATTTTTCCAGCGGTTATAACATTTTGCCACCAAGCAGCAGACTTTTTCAACATTCGTGGTCTCTTTGGATCGTTGAAGTCGACAGAGACGATACCAAAATGTTCGCTAGAAATTACAATACGTACTATTAGTCCTTTCCATCGGCATGAATATCCTGTAAGTTCTCAAAAAATATATTTTGCAACATATAAAGTGCAACATATATCGCTTAGGATACTTGGCTTCTGTATTTGTAAATATTAATATGCAGATCTGTATCTTTTACTGTGTTTTGATAATTAATTAATATAAAAAAAAAAATGAATAAATTGACGATGTCAATTTTATATCTACAGTTCTAGACTACTTTATGATGTAAAAAAAATCACTGTACTCTCATGTTAATTTCGTGATCGCTTACCTGTATCCCCTGTCCCATTCGAAGTTATCCAGAAGCGACCATAACATATATCCTTTTACGTTTACACCATCGACGTGAATGGCGAGAAGCATCTGTTTTAAGTATTCGCGATAGTAGTAGATTCTGTCGTCGTCGTTGAGTGTTCCGTGATCGGAAACACCGTTTTCAGTGATATACATCGGTGGGTTGCCGTAATTTGTCGCCAACTGACGGAGAACATATCGGAAACCTTCGGGTACAACCTGAAACGTGTAACAAAAGATTACCGTAACACGCGTTTTATCCATTAATCATTTTCGTGGCATATAAGTAACATATGAATAAACGCATATGTTTATTTATTAAATTTATCTTAATTTGCATAAAGAAATTTTTACAATTACTAAATTACATGTCGTCTCCTATCACGACAGAAATATAATTATATATATTTATCTATTTCCATCATACCGTTGTAATCATAATAATTTATGTGTATTACGCATATTTATATTAATATAATCGTTGGTCATTTTTCTGCTAAAAATATAACTATTATCTCGTATAAAGAAAAAATGTTATTGAAACATACTGTTAAAATATTAGTTCTAAAATATTCCATTTTCCTATAGAATGAAGGATATAGGACGAACAAAAATTTCAAAAGCAAAATTTTCCAGTAGAATTTAAAAAGTTTAAATCGTATCTAATTAAATTTTCTCTCGTAACTCTCGACCAATCTTTATTGCTTTCATCACTCGTATAATATACAATACGATAGAAAAATCGCAATTATAAAGTTCGAATCTTAAGAATCTTTTCTTTAATCGTTCATTCAAACTCTTTTTATTCATTTATTTTTCTTCTTTATTATTTTCTCTATCAAAAGAAATTAAGATCATTTTTTCAACTACTCAAGTTCCAAGCTCAAGATTCAAATGTAAAAAGAATACCTTCAACCAGTCAGTAGCCGACGATTTCCAGAAACCATCGATAATCTCTATCACTCCTTGGTCATTTTCGTGGGATGGTACGCGTCCCATAGTACCAGCTGTAACTAGCCTGGCAGTGTAATGATTTATAGCCATAAAGTCTGAGGTTCCACTGTAACGATAAAAATAATATTAGATATAATTACTGATAATAGATGTTTGTTTCGCCGTACACTCCAATTTCGCTTTAAAAAGAATAAAACAATTCGATACTTTATATATTCGATCCACTCTGCATCGAACGTGGGTAGACGAGATTTCTGGTAACCTTGCTCTTTGCTCTTGTTGGCCACCAATTCTTTCATCACAAGTGGATAATCGCCCTCCTTGGAGTATATCGGGTGCATGGTCCAACCAACGTTGAATTGAAAAGACGTTTCCGCAGCATCGACGGAGTCAGGATTTTGCGGCATATAGGCGATTAAATTGATCAGAACACCAACTTGGCCGCCATATTTGTTCTTAAATTCACTCTCGTAGATCCTATAGGCTCTGGCGTGCGATTTCAACACGTTATGTATGCACAAGTACTCGCCGATTCCATGCATAGTTTTACCAGGAGCGTGTATACCAAGACTGTAGCCATTTTTACAAATAGCGGTGGGCTCGTTTATCGGGATGAATTTCTTCACTTTCGATGCATATTGGCGGAATATGACTCTCGCGTAATCGCCGAACCAGTCGACCATTTCATCGTTCAACCAGCCTCCCATGTCTTCGAAAGCTTGCGGATGGTCCCAATGGTAGATGGTCAATATTGGTTCGATGTTGTTTGCTAAGAGCTCGTCGATCAGGTTATGGTAGTACTGGACGCCATCCCAGCTGATCTTGTTCGAGAAACCCGTCGGCAGGATTCGTGTCCAGCTCACGGAGAAACGATAGGAATTGAACTGTTGAAATGTAAGAAGAAAATTAACTGGTTTTGTTACTATCTACATATATCGGCAGTTTTGATGACCAAATAACAATCAATGGTAGGCACTGGTACTTCGATCCCGAATTTCATGAGTCTAGCAGTCACGAATACACGGGTTCTGGATTTTCATGGACCTAATTGGGTTGTTAAAATAGTAAAGTTTAAGTTAGGAGATTTATTTGTGTAAAGGGATACGTTACGTGAAGATTTATAAGAGTTTCTTTGATCTAAATTTTGACGCGAATCAAAGCAGTATTGAAATAAATTGGACATTATATGAGAGGCTACAATAGAATTTTGATAGAATCAATATTATTAATTTATGTTAAGCCACGAGGCTTACTATAGGCCGTATTCCTAACCGTCGCTCGCGGTACTACAGTATCGTAGACAGATCGTTTTATTGCCTGACGGAAAATATACAATGTAGTAATGGCAAGCGCATAGTTGTCACCAAGCAGCGAGTTCCAGAAACGTCGATTTCGGTCCATTATTTTGGCCACACAAAGAAGGTGGCATACGTGATCATAGGCGCGAACGGTGGCGTAAACTAAACGTAGCGCGGGTCGTCTCCCAGAGAAGACAAAGAACAGATCCAAGGACGATCAGTCTCATTCGAAGATTCTAACTGCGTACGTCGAGAGGTTGCGACGAACAAAATTAAAGTCGCTTAGTCTAACGAATTCATCGAGAGATATCACAAAGTCGGGTCGAATTTCTGTAACACATTAACTGTATTTATCGCTAAGTAATTTGTGACGTTTTTATTATTATATCAATTATTGTTAAATATACAAGTGTATAATAACCCTGTTAATACAGTGTTAAATTCATTGAACTACCTCTGTTATCTTAACCGAAACAGAGGAACGACTAATTCGCGGCGTCGATTATCCGAATCGTAGCGGGAATTTACGCCTCTCGCTGACGCGTTTTCCTCGCGATCGCGTCTCTCCGCGAACGGTCGCAGCAATTTAGATTATTCAATTTATTAGGATACTTCTAATGTGCTAAGTGTAGAAAGCTTCGAGTCGTATAGAATTGTGTTAAATTATACTGGAAACTGAAACGTGTCACTGGAAGATGAAGCTTTTTAAATCGAGCTACAACTGGCACGTTCCGAGCAACTCCGTTACTTAGAAGTGACGTTTTGACATATGTAATTCCGTGTAAGTTGAGTGAATTACGTACAACAAATTCGCGTATAATTTCAAAGGAGGAGGTTTCATTCTTTTCCTATAATATTCAACAATTACAACACGTATCTGGTATAATTAATTGCTAGCAAGAGTTACCATTTTGTTGCACGTTGTTATAAAATTACTCCTTATCTACTTAGGGTTTCAATCTGATGACAATACAAAGTGCCTATAAATAAATAAATAGTAAAGAATTTTATTATGTATACGTGTTACGTCGCGTAAGATGGTCAGCGCGACGTCCCTTAGGGTCTGACCGCCCAGGCCCACATACCTCCACACCGACCCCCAATAAACCTAAGGAACCACCATAAACCGAATCTTTTTCCTCTCAATTTATATAAGTAATTAAGTTTATGGCTGGTCCTTAAAACAGTCCTTGGGTTTATTCCACGCTCGTACAAATTACGGAAAAAGCAGGTAGCTGCCTAACGGCAAGGCAGATGTGTCCAAAAACAAAGACACCCATGAGCCACGTTGGCAGGAAAACCTTCTCCGCATATTTTCCTCATTAACGTTGGCGATAACCAATGGGCATTGCGGATCGTTACCCTCACCTTTCTACCGAGAAGTGTGAAGAACGAATCCGCGTTCCTAGTTCGAGAGGACACACCCACACCGAGCTTTCCTCCGTAGGAACACGAGACGTGTCCTCGCTTCCTGAAGTCACTGTCTATCCGTCAACAAGTCAATCGTCCGTCAGTCATCGGTATATTCTACACCTCCTCTTCATCGCTAGAGGAGTCATCACGTCTGTATCGGGTCTCTGCCCTTAAAACTAATCGTGTATCAAAGTGTACTCACGCACCAGCGTGACTATCTTCTACACAAGGCTGCTGAAATAAAACTTACGTTACATTCGTCGATTCAGTGTGAATCTATTTGAACTACCCCTATTATCCCACAAGAAATACGGGGATCGACCTGTTCGTGGCGTCGATTAATAAGACAATCGTAACGGGAATTTACGACTCCCGTTGACGTGCAACCTCGCGATCGCGTCTCTCCGCGAATGGTCGAATAAACAATACGTATACTGCACTTATTATATTGATTCTACATCCATTGAATGAATCCATTATTCATGACATGTTATGATATATATCAAAACAATTTTGCACACTTAAGTTAAGAAATAAATTCAACCAATTATATCGCTAAAAGTTTTATAAAAAATTACGTATTATTAACTAATAGAACATGCAAATAGAGATACAAGGGATCAAAGGAAACGGTTCAACTCAAAGTTACAGAACTGCAAGTAGAATATGCATCTTAGAGACTATAGTAAACGACGCATTTGTACAAAAATGAAGAAGGAAAATAAAAATATCACTGCTATTAACAGTGCATTACGATATATTTACCCCTAGCTTCTTCAGAATAGCAATGTCCTCCTTGTATTGATAATAAGAGTTTGCAGCAACATCTCCCGTGTCGTTGTTGTAAACGCGGCCTCTACCATCATGAACGAATCGATCCCAAGTACTTTCTCCTTTATCTACGTTTTCAACGTGAAAGGAAAATTATTTGAAAAATTCACAGAGTTGGAAGTCAGAATTAAAATTTGATCAACCTACCGCTCACATTCCAGGCACCTTCTACTTGATACGAAGCTGTCGCGGCTCCAAAGAGGAAGTTGGGCGGGAATTTCAAATATTCGTCCTTATCTTCCGCATCTTCAGCACATGCAGAGCTAAAAAAGAAGGAACTTTTAAAAAATTATCGATGATTCAACGAGCAATCTCCGTTTGAAAAACTGCATTGAATCGATCGTTGAAGAGTCGATCGTCGCGATTGTAAATGGAAAATTTATTTATTTACTGAATCTTCGGTATTCTTTAAAACATAGCCAAGTGTAAAGCCGAGAAAAAGGTAAATAATATCGTTTGTTTAAAAGTACAGATTATGAAAATATCGATTAATAGAACGATTGATTATCGAAACATTGATTAATGGAAAATTTGAGAGTAGTCATTCGTAAGAAAGATTAAAAAATAAAAATTGGAACTGAAAAGAATTTGATATATTTTCACTTAAAAACTTTGTTTCTGCTTAACATGAACGTTAGATTATTATTTGAACATTTCTATAAGCGTACCTAAATATTGGGAAAATTTTCTTAAAGAAGAATAGAAGATTAAGTACTCACATTGCAAGTAGAAGAAGAATGCTGGATCCCAGCGAGAGCGTGGTTGACATGTTTGCTTGAAAACTACAAATGCATCCACAATTTTTACAGCTTGTTTATATATTCAACATGTTATCGAACCTTATTGATGATACGTAGCTCTCGGAACGTTTGTACATTTGCGTGCCTACTCACGTATCCTGCATTCAAACTAATGTCTTTCTAATTAACTGAATGTTTAAAGATCTTATCAACATCTTCACATAATCTCTATATCTAAGTAATCTTCACATTATTTTTCAAATAATTTCTTATCAACCTACTTCATCTTATCAGTCTTTGAAATATTTTATAATGTCTTTTTAATAACATACGCAATACTATAAAATACTTCCAAACATATATATATTTTTTTCCGATAAACTTCTATGTAAACATGTTTGCTTTTTGTTTAAAAAATAAAAAAACTATATATATATATATATATTTAGACAACTTGTATTAAACTACGAATATTGAAACGGACTATGAATTTTTATGCATGTGAAGTATAGTGCTCATACTAATATTTAACATCTTGTTAACAACATAAATTTACCAATAACTTTAACCAGTAACTGACGGTTTCTTGATAAAAAAATTTAAAGTTAGTAAACATTACGTAAAATACCAATTTGCGTGTGACACTAACGTTTGGCCTGTGTTTGATTATACATACGTTGATAGTCACCGAACGTGAAGGTGTTACGTAAGTGAGAGACATGGCAGATAGAAACAAGACAAACGGACGCATTTAAAAGGCATTCGCCGAAACGCGTCGTTTCTCCGTTCGAAATACTTCGAGAAAAATCATTCCAGCGGGTAATACGTATCCTGACAGGTAATCTCCGCGAAACATTCGGCTATAAGGTTATATAAGCTGGATAGAAAAATACGCGTGGAGGTACGAAAACTTTGTTGCCGCGAAGATACCACCTACCGCCTTCCTTTCTCCGTTCTCCATTTTGTTTCTCGATA
The DNA here is from genome assembly GCA_014737525.1 of Bombus difficillimus. Lineage (NCBI taxonomy): Eukaryota > Metazoa > Arthropoda > Insecta > Hymenoptera > Apidae > Bombus > Bombus difficillimus. The sequence goes on along the minus strand of JACXIT010000140.1, from coordinate 1,778,223 downwards.
TCCCGATACGAAATACGTTGTACGTTCGCCGTGGCGTGCACAGGAGACGCAGTTTTACGGCAGTTTGCAAAGAAAGTGGATCACAGGGTATTCTCTTCGGTAGAGGATAGGGAACATTATACGAGCGACAGTCGCGTATCACTGGAAGAAATCGGATCCGCCGTAATTCCGTCATGCGAACGACAGTCATTCGAACGTTGCACGTGAATGCAGTTTAGTTATCGAGACATACGCAATCAACGTCGATTGCGGGTAATTTTTTCTCCAGTTAAATAGATGATAGTCGTCGATTATCTTTAAAACTTCGAGTGCTCGACAAACTTTTATGACATTTTATATTTTTGTGTCAGGGCGTGATAAAATGGCAAGAAACGTATAAAAGGAATAATTTTATAAATAAGATGTTTGGAAATTAAACTGGTCGGCACCATCTTTCCAAAAATATCTTAATTTTTGTATTGGAATACACGGTTAGTGATCAGTATATATTTAATTCTTTCAATTGTTTGATCCTACCTTTCTCTCTCTCGTTATTCACAAATTATTAATAGTTGGCGAATGTTTATGTGCATTTACACTTCCGCGAATACAATTAGAGAAATACAACGTAAATAGAAGGTATTATAGGTTATTCGCATAACTCGAGGTGAACTCGCCGCGGAGGGGGCTCTGATGTCACGCTTGTGAGCGATTCTAGGGCCCCCCTTCCAAGCCGGTACGAATCCGGTACTACCCGGCGCCTATGAAGGTTTCCTCCACGGGAAAAAAAAAAAAAAAAAAAAAAGAAAAGAAAAAGTATTATAGGTACTTCGGATATTTTATATATTTAACAATGATATAGGGAACTGAGTGATAGAAAAATTCACGAAATTCGCATAGTACGCGGAACTATAGGAGCGTTCTCAAATTTTCTTTCGTGGAAGAAACTTTATTACATAAATAGTTTTTCAATACTATATCGAACATGGTAATCACGGTAACCATAAAATATACGAATTCAAAGGTTTGGATCGTTTTACAGCTATGAGACGTAGCCTTATACTCGTAAAATACTCCCTACGATGTACTCGATCGGCAACTAAGAGATTGCGGATTTTGTCAGTACCACCTAACGGCAAAGTCCGCAATCACTTAGTTGTCAACCCAATAATATCGGATGGCGAGCGAACTTATTACACAACCTAATATAATAGACGGTCCTTTAGCAAATTTCATTCCTAGCACATCGCGAAACAGTTGAATTTTATCGATAAAATAATTCTCACCGTAATTCCATGAAAATCTGTTACATTTATTAGAGTAACTGACGTTTCGTTAAAATCTTTTCCTCCACAACGGGAGGTTTTCGTCTGATGTTACCGGCGGCGTCTCGATGCCGCTAGAGGAAACGCGATGGAATTTTCTGCGCTGACGTACACCTCCGACCTTCTTAATTGAAATATGATTAAGAAATGTTGCAGCGGCAGCCAGACCTTTCTCATTTTGTTAATTGTCTCAGCTAATTCACCTCTTTCTTGCGGATAATGCGATAAAAACGTTTTCGTCGCGTTTCGGGTCAACACGGAGAAATGTTCGATAGATAAAGCACTGCCGATTGGTTATGCGCGTAATACGATTCTTTGAACTCGCGAAACTTTCAGATAGAATTTTACGATACCCTTTTCTTTCGCAACTCGATTGCGACGAGAAATTGATCGTGGAAAAATTCGAAAGAGGCTCGATGGTAACAAAATACGAATAATTAAGCATCGAGCGTTGATTAAAAGTACTTCTTACCGATGCAACGTTAAAATTGCGAAGAAGCGGTAAGATCTTCGTATATGACTTGTGTGGTAGATTTGCTAGGAAAATGACGCAGAGGAAAGTTGAATATTATAAGTTTCTAGTAAAAGAATCGTTTGTTGATATACATATTAGATCGCGGATCACTTTTGCAACGCAGTAGGAATTATTACAGTTTCGCCAAGGTTTACGATATTTGAAATTATTGGAATTTTATTGTATTGCTAATATCCGAAAATTGTAAATTGTCCCGATATTATATTTGGAAAATTGTTTTTTATGAATAACCGTTAAATAATTTAAAGAACGTAAAAATACGCGTATATTATCGAAATTTTGTTATTAAAATGATAAAAATTTGGAAGCGATGCGGCAAATAAGATACTTAATTCGTTGGCAGAGGATATATTCGTTGTTCATTAAATAAATCTAACGCGTAGAAATTTATTAGCGAATCAGGTACTTTCACTCCATGATAGAAATAATTAATCGAACAATCAAGAAATTAATCTATACTGATTAATCTAACTGATTAAACCTTTCTATAAGATTTACATAACATTTGTACAAAATATCCTAACAAGTAACTACAAGTTTTACTCTGTTCCACTTATCCGTTATCATTTATTAATTGATATACTGACCAACATGAAGCAAAAATCAGGTAATTTTACGTGCATCGCGATAGCGAGGTACGACGTTAACTATACGTATTATCGCGTTGCTTGGACAAATGATCGAACTTGAAGATAACGTTAATCCTGGCTTTATTTCCAAATTACCGTACGCATTGGTTGTACTCGAAATTCCACTTATCGTAGGCCAATACGTTCGTATAGGACAGCAAAACTGTATTCTATGTCGTCGTTGAATTTATGTTTACGTATCGTCTATACATATTGTTCGATCGAAAATTTATATCGAACGAATCACACGAGCACGATTGATAGAATGACGAAAATGATAAATCGAATAAACGAGACGGATAAATCAAATAAATGTGGAAAACGAAATGGGACAGAGTTGAAACGAAATAGAACTGTCGTTGAATGATTAAAAGTAAAATAGATGTCGCAATACCACGCTGCAACCACAACAGATACATTCGTTGTGTATTACGACGCTGAATATTTGAAGTAACTTTTAAAGAGTATCACCGCTTCCATGCCACGAGACTTTCAGTAGAATTCGTAGAGCGTAACATTTTTAGGAGGAAAAATTATTAATGCACCAGTAAGTTTATCTAAAGTTAGTGAAATATAAAGTTTTTCCAAGTTATTCGAGTTTTTAAAAGGAAATACCGCTGTTAAAACGTATTTCAAAAGGGTGCTTCTGCATTCTCCGTCTACTACCCTTTCTTCCCTGATAATAAAAATATTCCTAAACGTTATGGTATAAAAAGTCGAATCGATTCCTTACGCAATTGTAACTTAATCGCGGGTATGTGTTTTGAAATAATATATTACAAGAACGCAATTCCCTCTTTTTCGTAGATTTCATTTTACTGGACGTAGCCGTCTCTTTTCCTTCCTACAAATCTTCCTATTGAATATTTTTCGAAAATAAATTCATTTTCCTTTCCTTGTGAATCACTTTTCAGAGTCTCAAAATCTTAAGACGTATTTTTGCTTAAAATCTGTTGCTAAAACCTAGCTACATATATGTTAAAGGTACATCTAAAGAAGAATTATTGCAGATATACTAAGATATATCCTAACGAGAAAACACGAGTCGTAGTTAGGTGTTTTGCGATTTATAGCCGCGATATAAAAAATCAAGAGAGATTACTTGCATCTTATCGATGCATTCGATATCGACTAACATGCTGCCTGCTTCGCTTCGCGTCTTGAAAGCACATCCACCAACCGTGGATTATTATTCATTTATGAGACATTTAAAAGTACAAAATTGCACAGAATCCACATAGTACGAAAGAATGTCTAAAATATCTAAAGTATAGCGATTCCTATAATATTTCGTAGGTAGTTCAATCTTCTACCGAGATACTATCTTTCAATCGATCGATTAAAATTATCTACTATAAACTTGGCTTATCCAACTGCGCATCGAACGATCCATAACATAATCGAACAATTAAAGCAAATTCAGAAATCGATTTACATTTACTAGCTTTTCGTTCTTTGATTATTTACACATTAAAGTAAGAAATATTTTTCATTCGAAATACCTTTTGGCGTTTCAAAGACTTTCACGAAATTTGATAATCGATGGTGATTAACAATTGATCGCTTCTAACGTAAAATCACGAAACCGCAATTTCTTATGAAACAGTTCACAATAACGTACATTTTTTAGTACAAGTAGACACTCGAGACTGGACGGTATTACCGAGATACTAAAACTAAACAATCTCTCCTTGAAGCTCTACTTATATGGATATCTACATATGTATGAATATACGTGTCTCTCTCGCTGGCGCACGCTGACCGAACAATTCTTCAGTGGAAATTGCCTGACAAAGATTATATTCTGTTCAGTTTTCAATAGTTCCTTCCTGGTAAAGAAAACTATGACTCAGTAGTTTGTAATATACATACATATCGCTTCCCTTTTGACATATGTTGTGCAAAAAAAGTTAAAAATACGCACATTCTGATACAGTGTGCTACAATCCGTCACGCAGTAAATATATATATATGTCATATTGCAATGTATTGCATATACATTGTAACAATTGAAACGAATTAAAAATAATACAAGTGCGGCGACACATGAGTCATAGGTCGAGGTAAAGCAGAAGCGACTCGTGTTGTTATGCCGCAAGAAACGGGCACCTGCCGCGACATAAGAAATAATAATACCACGCCTTCGGTAAAAACAATGTCGCCGCAGAGTACAGCTCGGGTTTGGATTTTCGGACTCCCCCCCGACCGGTATATAACAGCGGGAACGCACGCCAACGAGTTAGTTAATCAGCGAGCAAATAAGTGAGCATTGTAGAGCGAGTTACGTCTTGTATTAGAATATAATCGACTGTTGCCATAACGGTTACTGTGTTCTTCATTTACTACACGCCCAACGAAAGACCATCCAGATCCAGTATCATACATCCCCCTTCAATTGGTGACCCCGACGTGATGTGGACACGCAGAACGAAAAACCTTCTGATCCGATCCTCCGTCCCAAGACATCATCTACGCCCGACGACAGCCGCGCATACCTTCTAGTAATCTGTATCGCGCCTACAGCGCTAGAAGAAGGCTGTGTGGCGGATCAAGCAGCCTCGGTCGCCAAACGGTCGAGGAACGAAACGACGACGGCACGCACAAACCTCCCACGGCAACACCGGGCTGGCGATCGCCACCAGAAGGCCAACAGCGATTGGACGATGTTGTTCTCGCTAG
>JACXIT010000140.1:1748427-1771541 GCA_014737525.1 Bombus difficillimus | reverse complement strand
TCGCGATCTTAAATTACCCACTGTCAAAGAAGAAATCGCCAAGTTCAAAAGCAGATACCATGCAAGAGTCAACAATCACCAAAACCCGTTAGTCACCCAACTACTGGATAAAACTGATCAGACCCGCAGACTAAAAAGACATTACCCACTAGACTAGAACACCAGATTCAAAAGAATCTAACTCGCCCTAACCTATATACTCCACGCCACTGAACCACGCCAAACTAATTTACTTAAAATTCTATGTAAGAATTGTTGTAAATCTACGATCAAATAAAATAAAAAAAATAAAAAAAAAGGTCGATCTAAAGAATCTCTTTACAACACGCAACTTACACCTTTCATCTCCAACGAACGCGTCATCTTCCTCCTTTTTCTCTCAAAGAACGCTAATTTTCCCAAACCTCGTATTCTCGCTGATTGAAATTGAAATCCGCTTAAAAACCAAGCCTCTAAGAAACCAAAGGAGCGGCAGGGGTCGAGGTTCATCGTGACCGGAAAAAGCTAACGGCGGAAAAGAGACGAGAAAGCATGCATCGGAAGCTGTCTCGCCCTCGGCAGCTTTCCATTCTTTGTCCAGAACTCGAGCCAGTAAGTAGTAGCTGCTTGTGTACGAGTCAAGGATGTGCGTCAGAGGGTGGACAGAAGCCCTGTGTTACGACGAAAGGGCGGAAAGGCGGAGGCGGTGGAACGGGGTGAGAATCTGGTAGGACGTGGCTACCCCCTTTATCAAAGGCCTTGGCACTTTGCCACGTCGCACCGCATAATGAAGCAGCACGTTGGGCTTCGGTTATGGCGGCGCCGGGGCTTGTGTTTTGCCTTCCGTGGAATGGTTTATTGTGTCGCGAACCCGTTCTACATCGCCCTCCCATCCCCTCAACCCCTTGTCAGGAGACTATTCCCTCCTCGAGATTCCGCTCCATGTCCGCGATATACTCGCATCGGCATTCGTTGGCTGCTGCTTACCAGCCACGTTGAACAAAGGAGGCACGTGTAAACGGTAATAGGCGTTATTACGTTTCCGAGAGTGTTCGCCGCGTACGACAATTGAACGTATCGAGCAGGAATGTTAAACGCTGAGATAACAGTGCAAGATTGCGAGAGCGAAGGATCTATTGCGATCTTTTTCGCGTAAACATCACAACGATTGAAGAATGGGACGTGCGTATATCTGCTGTTAATTTGCGAACACCTGAATTGATATTGGTAATTTCCAACACGTGGCGTGTAAAATTTCGCTAACAATGTTGACGCAAAGGTTGTTTGAACTCGATCGAAATTGTAATTAGCAGAAGTAATTGCCTGCAAGCTAACAAAATCATCCTTCTGTTTAATGAAAGATGTTATTTCAGTAAAGAAGTTGTACCATTTCTATAATATTCACGGTATTTCAGCTGAGGAAAATAAATGGTCGTGTTTTAATGCCTCTTTGCTACGATCTTATTTTTAATTCGCCCGTAAGAGATAGCGTTTTCCTTTATTCGCGTGTAATCCGATTGGCCGTGACATCGTTAGCAAAAGATACATAGGCTATTATAACAAGATGTTTTTGCAAGGATGAGCAAAAAACGGAATATCTTTTAGCTCAGCGGACTCGCTTTAATCATACCTTGTTAGTGAACTACCAACTACACACATACACGCATACATACAAGCGCGCGCATAAGCGCGCACACGTCTTCTTCGGTCCATTCAATTTAACCAGCGAAACTTGCAATGTCCGCTGAAACTTAACGACTTCCGTTCGATATTGCGCTCTTTTTGTCTTCACGGAAATTTCAATGTTTGGCTTGTTATCTCTGCACTTTCCGTTTCCTGTGTAACAAGGAATTGTATTTTTATTTCTGCCAATCGAACGCGATTAATCAACCTATCCGAAAAATCATTGGCTTCTTATCGGAAAATCATTTTTCCTTGCGAAATCAAATAAATATCGTTTGGGTTGTAATTTCAGTGAATCAACGCTAAGTAATTCGAATCTTCCATATTCGATCGTGGAACTAACAATTTTTGCAAAATTACAAAGTCCCTGGGCATTGAATTGTCATGTACAAAAATGTCATCTTTAATTGCAACATTATATCGTGAATCTTTTCAATGTATTTTTCATTTAAAGTAATAAATTAATTATTGAACTCGTCAAAGTGATTACGTCCAGATCGCGTTTGCGACGTTTAACATCTATAATTACACTTGGAAAGGCTGTGATGCGAATCGATGAGGTGGCTGTCTCCCTCGAGGCGTCTGAAACGCTGCAGAACTTGAATTCTTCTTCGTTGAAGTTTGCGCAAACCACGATGCAGCGTGTCGCCGGAAATTTGACCAACGTTGACACAAAAAAGAAGTGTTTTATTACTATGCCAGGAATGGAAATTAATAAAATGGTTGTAAAAAATGTAATTTCGAGTTCTACGAAAGTAATCGTAGTTTTACACGATACTAATAAATTTTTGTACTTCTGTGGCGGCTCACGACAGGCTCACGACAACAAATACCAGAACGTGACGCTAACTAACACAGGACGACGGTAACGCAGTGGTTAGCGCCTTTGGTTACGAACGTTCGGGACCTAGGTTTCGAATCCTGACCGCCCGTGTCTCATTTTCACTTAAATTAGTAATAATACAGCAGTACCCCAGCAGCGGCCTCTACATTCAACTTCCACAACTCAGCAGCGACATCTACAAGCAACAACTACAACTCAGCAGCGACCTCTACAGTCAACTACTGTAACTATCACGCCCCTGCGACCGTCCGTGCAGGCGGAACCCAGGTTCTGGGGACTGTGACGGTGCAGGTTATAATCGGCTAGGGTTAGCCAACCTGCTGGGACCAAAGCTTTATGCTGGCAGTTCCGCCTCCTCGTGGCCCCCGCTGGTAACGGTACGTGCATTGCGCGCGGCACCGGCTAAGCGAGCTGCCCCCGCAAGGGTAAGGTTCAACTTGTTCGATGATCGCAAATGAGAGGGCAGGGTTTTTCCAAGCGGCGCAACCAACATCTATGCGTTCCGTCCCCTGGGCTGTGTTAGTAGCCGGGGGGTGGACACGATATGCGAACAGCCAGTATGAGTCCATACTCCAGGAATAGCGCGGACGACCTTTGGTCGACCTAAAACGCAGAAACTATTTGTAACTATCACGGTCAGGCCGCTACACTACAGAATCATCTCAATATAATTAATCTGAAATAAATGTTACACGAAGAAACGTTTAACACTCAGAGGCTGCTCATACGTACAAATATAAAATATCATATTTTTACAACATAATTCTAACCTAATGTTTAATGCAATATAATGATATATTGAGAAAAGAAATTGAAGAAGAATATAGAAATTTGTCATAGCAAATAATTAAGGAAATATATAGTTATAGTTATATACAGTTATATATAGTTTGTTCTTTCTCTTGAAGATTTTCGTCAGTATAAATCGAGATTCTCAGGAATCAAATTAATCAATTCAGTCGTTTGTACATTTCTTAATTTCATTATGCATGAAAGTGTCTCGCTTTCTGAAAGATAAATAATTTATACTGGCAAGCATATAAATAGGAGACGTTTTTATTTCTAATTCAAGTTAATAAATTTATAATCATTATTCGGAATAAAGATCTAGAAGCTGTTGTATTTACAGTGCCCCGAAATCCAAGAGATGTAATTATACATGTCACAGAACGAAATAGAAGCGAAGCTTTTGTAATAGAAATTAATTTATGAGTAAACATTCGTTAGTTCAACGTGCAACGCTGTCTGTTTTATACTCGACGCTTATTCTAATTAAAATCACGTAGATCTAACAATAAGTTGGTTTTCTTTTTCCTTTAAACGATATGCATATCTTAATTTCCAAATTCTATTTCTTAATAATGAAAGCTACCTTGAAAATTATGTATACGTATATTTAACGGAATAATATCTAAAATTGTGCGAAGAGAAAGAAAAAATGTCCACACTTCAGATTACTAAACGTAGCAAATCGTAATTACAGATTACAGATTTGGTTAAAATCGATAACGATTCTCATCGATATTCACGTTCAAATATGCCTCCGCTACAATTTAATTGTTTATCTTATTATTCATTTCAAATGCAAATATAATGTTCCCAGAATTTAACTTATTATATAACAGTGTCATCAAAGTGTACAAATTTTACGATCGTTTCAACGAACTATGAAGCTGTAACGAAGTAACTTTGGCAGCTAGAAAAGTGTATTTTAATAAAATTTAGACGAAGAAAGGAATTACCTATGATCGAAGATGTATGTCGATATCACCTTCAAAAAATATTAGATCCAAGAATATTTGTGTGAAAACAAAATAACTAACACTATGATAATTCATATTTTTACAATATTCAAGAATAGATAAATATCGACGACACGTGTTTTAATTATTCATAAATGCATAAATATCTGCGATCTATTTATCAATCGAGTGGTACAACAAAATTAACGGAAAAGTCGAAGAAAATTAGACAATAACAGATTGCGCTTTATTTCTCGTTAACAAGACAAAAGTTTAGTCGCGAAGTAACGTTGCCTCGATTCGCGTCCCATCGATTCGAATACTTTTGGATCCCGCAGTTTACAACGAGTGTCAACAAATGGGTAATAACGTCGATGCTAGTTGCGATACAACGTTCTTTCGAACAGTCACAAAAACGCCAACATAACAAGCTTATCTGGGAAAACGCGAGTATCGATGAGACCTACAATCGCCACGACAAATATAAACCAATATTCCAACTGTTAAAAATTCGTGACAAAACAAGGAACGATAGATCAATTTTCCTAAATTGAATAAATAATTTCATACGCTATCGTACAGATTACATAAAGAATTTACATCGTGCGTTTTGGTATATCGCGAGTTGGAATGCGACAAGAAAATTTTCGATATGAATCTGTATTTAAATAATTTGCGATATGGATACAATATAAACTAACACAGTACCGTGAAATTTTGCCCTATATAATCCAGAAATAGGATTTTAATTATATTTTTTACGAAAATTAGTTTGTAATCACCACCTATCTAATACGATTGTAGTTTCAGATAACTTTAATCTCTTTATTCTTATTACTTCTTATTAAGAACGTGTTCTGCGCACGAAGAGTGATTAAAATCATCAACTTCATACATTAAATAAAATAAAAATTAAGACTTTTGCGAATTCTCATTGTTGTTCTATATTAACATGTACACATAGTTATCGGTAACTCGTAATTATAGAACTTGTAATTAAAATTGAACAAAAAGACCCTCGTACATGTCTTATCATTTCCTTCGGTATGATTCCTTCAAAATTCGATTCAAAGCATTATACGCCATTTATTATATCAAATCACACGCTTATCCCATAATCCATAATGAAATATCATACGAGCAAATGTGACTTTACGCAACAACCCTTACACTTTTTCGATGAACGCTAAATAAGAAGGCAATTCATATCCTCGATTCGCATGTTTCGTAGGGCTGTTCTGTTATTAAGTTTGCAGTTCCCCTAGCAATATACGTATGTACTTGTTTAATGATAGTATGCAATATGTGAATATCAAATAGGACGCATAGATCAGTATCGCAGCGTGCTAATAAGTTTTGCGATACCAACCTACGTACTATGATGCTTGACGTAATTAAACGACGGATATTGCCTACCCGTAATTGATGTCACTTTCCAACATAATTCATCGATCGAACTTGCTCGAGCTTCGCTAAACGCGATCCCGGTAACAAAATCACGAGAAAAAACTATCGCTATATACATAGAATCGCATTAGAAATTCATTGAATAACAGACTTCAAATATGTGGCTCTACGATGGCAATCAAATGACATAAATTGCGCGTGGTGCGAAATTCGATTCAACGAGTTTATTACACTCGATCCGACTACCTTCTTCGAATCATGTTAAACTCGATCGTATTTTTTATTTTCGATATTGATGAACGATAAAAACACGAGGTATACTTAAATTGCTGTAGTTAACCCGGTACACAACTTAACGCGAACGCTAGCCATTATACCACCCCACTGCATCAGAAATCCACTTAAACCTCCTTACACGCACCTACTAAATATTAGCTTACTCCTATTTAAAATAAAACACGAAATAACACTCTGCTGACAATAAAAAACGAAAACCTAGAAAAAGGAAAAAAATCACTTTACCGCGCTAAGAACTACAATTTATGACAGACGTTTAACCTTCTCTAGTAGCGCGTAAAGAACACGTCCGTTCACTTAATATTGTTTCTTTCGGTTTTTGACTGCTTTTCAGTGTACGTCAAAGAGATCTTCGACCGAAAAAATGTTCACCGTGAGTTTGTCGTTGGAAATCGTTCCCTCCTTCCTCCAGGAAAACTCGAATCCCCGTGATGAAGTGGAAAGCTCCAAGCACAAAGGGCGGATCTTTCGCGTTCTACCTTCGCCTTGGTCTATTCGTCGATGGCGTTCCCCACAAAAGCCAACCGGAAGTTGGGATATCCGGTCACGGAATTACGCTACACCTCCAAGGAATACATTCGCGTGAACGGTTCCTCTTTTACTATTTCTTTCTTTCTTTCTTTCTCTCTCTCCTCTTCCCCCTCGCTCTATGTTAACCTCAAGGGAGAGTTTTGAGAAATTCTTGACGACACTTGTCTCGTATCACCAACACCTAACTCAACGAACCCAACAACCCCTATTCTGCCTTTTTACAAGTTCCCTTTCGTCCGACGAATTTCAGTGACAGGTTTTCGAGCGAGACCGCTGGCGGGAGAAAAAGCCGCGACTCTCAATGGGAATTTGATTACAAACGATGAATTATTGATGATCGATGGGACCGAGAAAAATAAGAACACAGCCGGTTGTTATCGAACTTTCGTTTTTTTTCTTTGTTGCCGTTTTGCGTGCACACCAGCCTCGGGGAAAAACTTCCGTGTTTTTTGTCCCTTACTTACTTCTCGTTTTTTTCCTCTTTCGACTCTGCTTGTTTCCTTTTTTTTTCTTTTTTTTTTGTGCTTGTGGCGAAATTTCATCGGCTTTTCAAAAAATCGAAGGTTCTGCAGGTAAAAAGACGAAACCCGTCGTTCGGAATAACCAACGAATTATGCATTTCGATGAGACGAGCAATATTCTCCAAGCGATCGGTAATGCAGCAGTGATTACCTATTCGGGAAAATTTCTACGTATGAACGTAAGGTTATTAAAAAATACGAGAAAATTAATTTACGTATTCTGTTGGCAAAGGAGTGTTACAGTAATAAATACTTTGTAGAAGTTCACTTCGATAATACAGGTACACAAATACGATGTAAAATGATTGAAAAAAATGGTTTAACATAATGTTGTTAATACTATATTTTCTTTGAGCTTAGAAATTATTCATCTTTCTCAAGACTAACGGTAAAAATACGCTACAAGATAACTTTTAAGCAGACTGCTGTTGTTCTGACATCGCTAATTAAGATCCATTGGAACAGAGGATCCCATTATAAATGAATCTTCGTATCTGGTTTACGATATTATGTTTAATATATTCTTCGTTTTTAATTTTAATGTACTATAATCCGTGCTATCATATCGTTGCATTGATTATTAAAAGAGAGGTTCACCTCGAAAGAAGAAATACTTTTTTATAGCGAAGATAGAAAAATAGAATTCAATGATATCGGTCGATTGAAAAAAAAAAATTGCAAATAAAATGTTGCATTAACTACATCCATGTTGATTTTTAACGGATTAACGCGAACGCTACTAGTCATTCTTTCTGTATAGTACTTAATTTCACGCATCTATAATTCGTTAAATCGATCAAATTATCACGTTGACCAATTACAATTATGCTTACGCACTCAAGCGAGTTCGATCAAATAATTGTGATAAACAAACACTTCGGATATTAGTACGAGTACTTTATGAGCAAATTGTATAATCAATTTTGCATCGCGGATTCATTAATGCTGATTTGCACATTGTTCTTTCAGTACTCGCAATTACGCAAATGATCGCTGTTTATCGATGAAACGCGATTTTTGCAGTCCACTCAATTAGAGATTTAGCAAGGTCAATACAGGTATTTTGTCTCAAATTTCGTAAACGTATATTTTTTGGTAAATCATCGAGTCCAGAGGTGTACAGCCAATCATCAAAGATCTGCATCGTACAATACGTATCTTTCGATTGGAAATATTATAATATATACAACTGTTTTTAAATATTTCTCTTCATTAAACATAAACAAACGTTAAGACGAATAACACAATTTATTCTACTTTTATTAAAAATCTTAAAAATCAGAATAAGTAACGTAAAAGTAATTCTCAATGTTTAGGAAAAATTGTGAAAAAAATCATTTCCTGCCGTTTTTGTATATTTTGACAAATCAGACGCACAAAATTCGATGATTTTAAGCAATCTTTTGCAACTGACTGTACGCGATAAACGCAAACAATTCTCTCACGATATGTACATACCAATGTCGATGAATTTTACACACTCTACGTAATTCTTTTATCAAAGAAGCGATAACGAAAGTTCATTCAAAATGACCTCGAGTTTACCAACAATTCCTGTCATGTGACTGTCAAACACAGCAACTTTTACATGAAACAAAACGGAACGTTCTGTTAATGAATGGACGTCGGAATATTTATTCTTAATCTTTGTCAAGCCGTTGTTTGTTTGTATCGTTGTACAAAATAGAAGGTTTTCTTTTGTTGTACTCTCGTCAAAAGGATCAAGGAAAAATCAATATTTCCAACCGTTTGATATTCGTCTAGAACGTATTGTTAGTTGAAAACGCGAAAAGCTTTTTCCGTTAACGAAAATAAAGTATCGCGGAGAAATCGGAATTAAAATCATTTTATCATCTACTACGTGCGATACGAAGCTGCAGCTAAAGTGACTTCCGGCTGGTGGCTTTCGATATGAACTCTGAGCCACTAAAATTTAATATTCCGCTTATCCCCAGATGATGGCGATAACGTTTCTAATGCCTACTGTGCCGGTACTAGAAGCATTGAAATTTCAGCTAATTATCGCAGTATCGCGTGGCGTTTCCCTCCTGATTACTGTTATTCGGTTCTAGATCAATACGCCGCTGATTCAATACGACGATCTCTCAAATAAATGTAAATTTTGTGTTCGAGATTGTGAGAAGGTCTGAAATATCACATAATTATCGTAGTATCACACGGTGTTTTTCTCGTGATCGTTACATGTCCAAAGATTGATTTACTTGAAAAACTTTAGAAATTTGTTCTTCGTTTTACATCTCATTAACGTAACGCTTATGGTGAATCTAAATAACAAAAAGAAACAATGGACGATAAACTTAGTCCTCGATTTAATAGAGGAAAGTGAAAAAATCAGCCGCAGCTAGAAGATTGTTTCTTCCGTCGATCAATAAATAATTAGTAAGTAATTAGTAAGTAATTAATCGAAATCGATAATAGAAAATTTATTTCTCGTTGTACGGTTGGCAGATCGTATGGTGCGTATTTGTAGTACGTGTTCGAATAGGAAATGTATTATAGCCATCCGCAGAACCTTTCAGGAAATAGGTCAGGAACGCCTAGCGGCTTGTGTTCGAACGCGATAACAGTCACTTAAGCATTGTTCCATTGCTAGATCGAACACACCTTTCGAATCGTTCTGACAACCCGTACGACGACATCGATCCTCTATGTCTCTTAGGAGCATCGGGACGCGTCGATCGTCTTTCGAGGCGAAAGTTGCAAGATGGAACAGTTTGCCTCCGATTAACACATTCGTGTTATACTTGTAGATGAGAGACTCGTATAATTTTTAAGTGATAATAAAAGTGGTCGTTGTTCTTGTTGAAGTGGTCAGCACTTCTAGGAAAACTCCACATCTGTACCGTTTAGTTTCCTCAGTCACTGAAGCCATCGGGAGTGTATAGACGATAGACAGGCGACGACGGCTTCGAGATTTTCAGTTACAGGGTAACACTGCCAGCGTGCGGATCTAGACCAGCTCAACTGTATTCATACTTGTATCTACTCTTTATTGCTAAATATATTTGCTACTTTTACAATTTATCCACGCGTTTGTGACATCAACCACATCTTAGTCTACATCAGAGACCGGGACGCGCTTCGGAACCGATAGGGTGATGATAGAAATAAATATGTGGCGGCACTCGGCGACAATGTATGTCGGCGAAACGAAGTGCCTAATGAACCCTCGATATCCCAACGGTCCTTTCGCCGAATATTCGAGAACGCCTAACAAACGCGTGGATAGTGGGGATATTGAGGGATGACAAAGAAAAGAAACAGATGAGTTCAAAAGTGAGACTGTAAGGGCTCAGTCTTAAAAGGTCGCTCCTAGAGTTCAGAACTCAAGTGTAAACTAAGTGCAAAGAAATAAATTCTGTATTTTCGTTTCATCGTTATTTTTTCTTTTTGTCTTTTAAATTTCGTCTTCGATTTTTCTTTTACCTCCTTTTTTTTATTATTTTACGTGACACGTTCTTCGATCCTTATAACCCCAATAACCTCAACAGTTCTAATAAAGAATTGCGCGTAGTAACTGTTGAGATACGTATAATTTTCTGTGCTGTACTGGGTTAGATGCGTGGTGGAAACACTAGTATTTGAGTGTCAGTGTGTGAAAGTATGTGTGGGCGCGGCGTCTGGAAAACAGATGAAGGAAAACGGTCAGAGTCGGTCACAGTCGGTGAAGAGTCGGTTAAGGGTCGAGTATGGAAGATGGTAAGACAAAGAGACGCGTACAAATATGTATCGACGAATATATTGAAAATCGTTCATTAATCAAATATGTCACTGTTAAAATATCAATAAAAGATGTAAGTTCTGTGTTCCTATAACATTATTTCTTATTAATATTAATTAACTTTTACGGTAAAAGTGAAGTAAAATATAAAAGATAATATCATTCGGATATATGTATATTTATATATGTCGGAGACGAAAGGACACCGGGCCTTCCCTTCGAAATTCCGTGGAAAGTCTCCGATACTTCAACTTTATTAACAAATACAATAGTCCGAAACTTGAGATAATGAGCTTGGGCTCGAGGCGACAACTAGTCGCCGAACGTAGCCGCGGTCACGGGATGAGCGTTTTGCTTAGCAGAGGTGTGGAGTGGTTGTATAGTTCTCCTTGAAAAAAAAAAAGGATATAGTTGTAGCGACACACGGACTCGAGGACAAATCAAGCCACGCGTGGTTTTGCCTCAGAAGTGCCAATGCTATGGGACGCATGTTGCATTAACAATCAAACTCCGGGCAGAAAGAGCGTCGCCGCTACGCGGGTCTGCCTAGCAACGGCGGTTGGAATTTGTCGGTATCCCCCGACCAATATGCAACAAACGAACACGATTGTAAGGAAAGGAAAATTTTCATCGGTCGATTATTCGTGCGATCTCCTTGGAGAGTTACACATCGTCTTTACAAGCGGTATATACCTAGCAACCCAGCGAACGTTATTCGCGCGTCAAAAAATACATTCTACGATTAACAAAGAGTTATCCCGTTGACCGCGGATTCGTTATCGAACCCAAGGCCATTGCTGTTACCGCCTAATTACCGCGATCACTTGTCAATCGTGTACTATTCGTACTTGTGTTAATAAACATTATCGATTGTGACGACAATGACTGATTCTCGTGAAGATTCGTTACACGCTCCTAATCCTAATCTTAATGACGACCCGACATATGTAATCATCAAAAATACCATATACCTACAGATAGGAAAAATTACACGGCAGCAGGTTAAAGAAAAATTGAAAGATAAAAGGAGACGAGTCTATACAACGAACGGTTCGTCGCTTCAATTTATAAAAGTGGAATTGTGAATCGAGAATCCTGAGCAGATAGGAATAGGTCAAATCTTTCATGGTTGACGTGGATTTCGCTAAGGAGAAGTCGTTGGTTGGAAATAAGGACAGGATTTGGACGCAGATTATCCCGATTTCAAAACGTGACTCGAGTTTTCCGAAACGAAATTGTAGCAGGACGAAATAAAGTTCAAAATGGAGCGTGGATATTTCGGGATGCTCGTTTTACGTTAGATTAGAGATGTAAAGGATCGAAATATAGATTTCCGTAAAGAGGAAAGTATTTCCGTTTCAAATGGAGAAAGACATATTCCTGCCAGTATCGCGCGGTGTATTTAATAAATCTTTAAAATCAGAGTAGGGAATATCCCGATTATTTTATTTCCAATTGCGATATGAACATTCGCAGATCTGATAATTACTTTTCAAATCTTCATCCCTAGCGTTCGCATTAACGCGCTAAACTATTCATAGAAACATCTTTTTTAATTCCAAAAATTTCCCTTCGTATTTTCGAAGCTCAATTACCTTGAATTACTTGTAAAATCAATTGTCAAAAAAAAAAAAAAAAGAAAAAACATTGCACGGTGAAGCATTTGGTGAAAGAAATTTTAATTTTCAAGCTCGTTTAACGACGAAAAAATATTTTATGTTCACGGACGATTTCTCCATTTTTCTTTTAGCCCAACGTATCTGCATATTGACTGCTGCAAATTGACTACATTCGAACGAGCAAATTTTGTAGCGTTTCATCGGAATGTATTAAAATACAGAAAGCCAAAGGATTTGGCGTACATACGTATGCGTTCGATAGATACGCGAACGCGTTTCATCCGCTTCCCCTATATCCCTCTATCGTCATCCCTTTCATCCGGCTGGGAGTCCGAGGTGAGGTTAGATTCGCTTTAAGTTTCACAGAGGTAAGTAAGTATACACTGATGGGAATAAAAGTGGAAAACTCTTCTGCTTTCAAAAGCACAGGAGATTATATCAAGAAAGATGTCGATACTTTATTTTTCCACCGATATTGCGAGGCAGTTTGAGCAACAAAGCAACCCAGGCCCTGCTGAACCGAAAATCCTCCGGGATTTCTTCAGTAGGAACAAAGAACGATCGATTGGCCGGTATCGCCATGAGTTCCGGGGTTTAGACACGGCCACCGGAGAAGCCAATATGGGAGACCAATAAGATGGCAGTTACCGGTGCTCCTAACCACAGATTAAAACAAACCCATTCGCTCTTTCCTTGTTTTTCTATCCTTTCGCCTGGCTGAAGCTCGTTGGTCACACGTGCCAACTTTCGATTTGGTCGGCGAGCTTTCTTTCACGATCACCGAATTCAAGGCAATCCAACGACACCACGAATTCAACATCGATACTGCTAACGATACCCCATAAACAAATATATTAGGTTGTCCGAAAAGTTTCTTTCGTTTTAGAAGGAAATAATAGACGCACAATGTTTTTTGTTTTATATTAGTTTATCGAATTATGTACGAACGTAATAATAGAAATAGAACGAAATGAACGATACCTAATTCAATAAAATAATATAAAAGAGAAATTGTCGTTCATCTATCATCACCTTATGAAACGAAAGAAACTTTTTGAACAACCTAATACATTAACGAAACGACGTTTCTACGGTGTAATTACGTTTACAATTACCATAATATTCCTCGTAACCAAAACTGATCGCAGATACGTACGATTCTATCGGATTAATATTTTTAATTTCGATAGTAAACCGTATGATTCGTTCAGCATCGGTAATAAGATAAAATAGCGGACGACTCGCGACCGTTCTTAGCAGATCGTCGATTTTCACTTTCCAACGGTACCATTAAGCTTCGTGCTTTCGTTCGACCATTCGCTGATGAATTTTTCGAATTTACCGCGTACACGCGTTCAACCCCGCGGGCTATAAATCCCAACGCGCTATTCATCGATCTATTCCCTGTGGAAAAAAGGTTATATGGTTCCTTTCAGCGAGAGCGTTTCGGTCCGCCAAATTTCACGCGTATTTGTTATTTACGCCGCGTTGAAACGACCGAGAAATATAGACGCGTAAATATCGTCATGGAATTGTGTGCGATGCCTTACGAAGTGCAAGGTACTCCATTCTCGTACGAACAGGAAAATTAATGAATAATTAAATAATTGTTTGTCAGTAAAAGTACGACAAGAATTCATCAACTTCGTGCAAGTTCATTTTTCTCAAACAATCTCCTTTCGTTTAATTTGGATCGTTGATTTTATTTTAAGCAAACATGTTATATATAATGAATACATGCGAGGTGGATATTAAATGCGTTAGTTTGTTTAATAAAGAGACGAGCGATAAAATTGTAATAGTCAATTATATTAAAATCACTTTAAGTACAAGTACAGAGATAGCGTAGGTCGGTAGTAATCGTCGCTCGCTCAATGCTACTATTCAACTCTCTGATTGTTCAATTGTACGCTCGTTATTCGACTCTATGACTCGCTATAATGACTGTTCTAAAGAGCACGTTCGTCTATTTGTATCGACAGATGTTATTATAAAAAGCTCGAATGTAACTCCGGTTGACGATCACAAATAACAGCAATAATATTTTGTCCGGAGTTCGTTTACCCTTAGACCTAGCAAACCAAAACAACGTTGGTATTCCAAGCGACAATGATACGAGTCTCTCTCGATTCAAACGTTTCCTTGACTCATGTGCCGCTACGGATGATCGACGAAGAAGATAATTAACAACAATCGCTATAAATAAAATAATAATAGACGATATTAGGTGATAAAGTCAGCCACTCGTGGAAAATTAGACGATGTACCTTTCTCAATTTGACTGTCAATTTGATTGTAAAAGAGGAATAATACAAATTTGGCATTATTTAATTAGTCGCAATATACAATGAGGAAACGTGTGAAAAGTGGACAACCATCCTCTCCGCGTACGAATACGCGAATAAATTATTTCCATGTGAAAAATATATGATCGTAGACGTTATCCGTTAAGTGCACTACCTTGTTCTCCTCTTTCTTATCTAAATATAAAGCCGAAGTATCCTTTCCATTTGCGGGAACTAAAAAGATACACAGATAATTTATATCTGTATAAATTTTCGACGTAAAAAGATCCTAACTATAAGTGCGACGGAAGGGCAAGGCCATGTATTCTCTTCGTGGAAAGTGTTGTTTTTACGGACTGTATTGTCCTTCCCCATTAGTCTCGTTAAACCGCATAAATATACAGGATGACGTTTCTCATTTAAGCTGTCATAATTGCGTTATCTTGCTTGCTTACAAATAAGATATATATATATATATATATATATATATTATTCGCAGTAGCTTGTATTACGACGTATTTTGTTAAGAATTTTTAGAAACATTTTTAATGGTATTATTTTCGATGTAAGAGTGTAATTCAAGTAGAATACCGGAATAAAAAAGTGCATATGTATGGAACAATGTAATTCACGATCGATACCTTTATTATTATATAATCCATCAATTTATTGAAATTATTCAAATTTAATCGTTCGATCGTATCGTTGTAACGACACGCATGATAGGCGTGCAAACCGAAGAACGAAAGATCTTGAAAAAGCAAACTCCTACAGCTGTATGGGGAAGAGAACGAAATGGAAAAAAGAACGTGTACGCAAGAAGATGGATAGTCAATATTTATTTCATGTAACATTTGTACGTGGTCAGACTAGACTCTACAAACATACGTGTCAGCCAGGCTTTTGCTTCGTACTGGAAAAATTGAACGCTTTGCATAAAGCGACCTTCCGGAATTTACAGCTGAATATTAGCGAGCTGAATAACTGACGATATAGGTACGTGCAAGAAATTCTGATAGAATTGCACGTGGCAATTGGAATACCAAATGGTCGTTTTCTTAAGTAATAATATATAACTGAAAAGCAACGAATATTCTTAAAAGTATCGTGTCCGTAACAAAATACAAAATACAAAACAAGGTACCCATTTCTCTCTACCGGATCGATTTTTAATGATTTTTCATTCATTCCACGTAGACTATGTACGCCCCTATTTTCGCAGCTAACAATTTTTTCTTGATTTATGATACGTTTACTAAGCCTAGAAAAATCGTTTTTTATGTGAAAATTATGTGATATTCGATGTAGGTTACGGAATGGAAATTTTCGATATTCAGACAGCAACGCGTGATTGATTTATTACGTTATTATCGTAATGTTTATCGCGTCATATAGGAAAGAAATACGAGATAACGTAATTCAAAAGATAAATATCATTAATCTAAAACTTTCAACCAGACATTTATCCTGCGTATTCTGAAAAAAGACATTGCCACACCTCATGACGCGTTAATTTCAATTCATCTGGAAAATTGATAGGGAAGGAAGGTTTAAGAAAGGGGAACAGTTTGCGTTCGATCGTGTGCTCATCCCGACTGTCGCGCTACGTTTCGCTCCGCGGACACTGACGAAGGAGATTACCGGGAAAGCCGCGATAAACGCGAAGACTTTTCATAAGTTGTGGTATTACGAGCAAAGGAGGGCTAGGGGGAGATTTACGTCAATCCAGGCTCGACGACAGACAACGGGGGAACGAGTAATCAAATTTTACCGTAAGATGACGGCAAACACGTCGCGTATTTGTCGAACACTTGACAGAACCTCTCAGCCTCGATGGTTTTCCGCGGTGTACGTCTGTGATACGCGCGTCGCAAAACCGCCCCTGATTGCGCCGGGGTAAAAGTGACTGACAGTAATCGCCGCGCGACTACTACGCGCCAGTCTAAGCTTTTTTCACCATCGACGCAGTGAAAACATTCCGTACATCTCTCGACAGCCAACTATTCGAAAGACAGCGTTCAGATAATTGCCTCCACCCTTCATCGAACCTAGATATTCTATGCGATCTATGGATATATAGCGATACAGCGAATTCTAGACAACGATCTAGACGAGAAAAAAATGAAAATATCATACGCTACTGTTTGGAAATATGTGGATACTTATTTTCCACAGATTCGTAATTTAGAAAATTAGAACGTTATAACGCAGAAACAGCTAGAACGATTTCATTCTTTAGCAGAGTTAGTGTAACATCGGTTCGCATCACGGACCAAGTCACACACCGCGAGCCGGATGGCGCCCGGATGTCTACACATCCTCCAAAGCAATAATAAACAAAATGCAGACAGCAAGAAGACAAATGCATTGGCTGATAAGTCGACAATCCAAATTAAGTACAGAAAACGAATTAAAAATATACAAAACAATCGTAAAACCAATCTGGACGTACGGAATCCCACTATGGGGAACAGCAGCAAAGAGTCATATAAGCAAAATCGAATCGCTACAAGCCAAAATTCTGAGAACCATAGTAAACGCCCCATGGTACGTTAGAAACGAGGACATTCGGAAAGACCTGGGAATACCAACGGTCAAGGAGGAGATTAGCAGACTTGCAGGAAGGTACAAGGAAAGAATAGCAACGCGCCCGAACCGGCTGGCAGCGGAAACGATCAAAACAATAAACACTGAAAGAAGACTAAAAAGGAAACATCCAACAGACCTCACAAAGGATATAACCTAGCAAACACGAAGATGGTACCCCACTGGGGGTAGCCACCCACGTGCTATATTCTATTTTCCTACGCAATAGATATAACAATTTACCAAATGTCCTTCTGGACAAATTGTAAAGCACAAACTAAATAATAAAAAAAAAAAAAACATCCTTGGCGCGTACCTTCGATAGTCCCAAGTATCCACCAGGGATCTTGGAATTTTCATAGTCAAAGTCCTTCAGACCAAGCGAGTATCTCTCGTCGAAGGTCTCCTTTCATTTTTATCACCTACTACGGTTTAATACGGAAAAGTTGGTTTTCCTCGCGTTGAGTATGTTCCGTTAGCAACTTTCTCACGAGGGCGGCTAAAACCCTTCCTGGTCCACCAACCTTTTTATTACCCAATCGGGAACGATGTCCACTGCTCTCACTTCCATAACCAGAATTGTCATCAACAAATCCGATAGTTTCACCCCTAGCTTTCCTCAGAGACAGTATCGTTAGGAAAATTCATTCTGTCTGTACTCTTAGAATAGTTAACACATCTTTAACTGTCTCTATCCTTATAACAGTCGCGTGGTTGGAGCGAGTTGCGATACACGTGTGTTAATTCAGTGTGTATTCCATTGTGATTGGTGAATTTATAATAAAAACTGATCGAAACGAAGCTAATAGTCGGGTTACGACTCAACTACATCTTATTTTATCACCCAACCCTAAAGTTTACGTGACATTAGCATAGCGTAAAATCTTTCTAATAAATCTCGAAGCGTGTACTCTTTCGTCAAAATTGAAACTTTCCCATTAAACTTGATTATCTTGAGAATCTACGTACATTCACCCTGATCCACAATGATATAAAAAATACTATCGCTTTCTAACAGCGACTTTATTACTCATATGTATCTTCGTAATCAGTTTACTGTTTAATTATCGCTATTCCAAAGACGAGAATTATCTTTGTCCTTGTATCGATTCGTCGAGTTCTTTATCCGGCATTTCCTATGCAAATGAGAAAATAAAATTCCAAAAGAGGCCGTCATCTTGAAGTTTACATGCAGCCAGGTACCATGAATTGATATTCTCGTAAACTAAGATCCACTCGGATGATCATCGTGCCATGGTGACAAATTGGCGCGTGGAAAGTACACGACGCGCGAGTAATGTTATTCAAGCAGGGGCGCGGTGACAGGCGGAAGGAGAAGTCGATCGTAAGTTTCAAGCCGGTTCGGCAGTTTTGTATCTGGAATGGCTGGTTAATCGCTCATTTTCATAATTTTCATTTGCATTTATATCCCCTTATTATTCCGGCACCGAAGTTTCAGCCGCGTAATGAGATTATTCTGTTCTGCTGGCATGTCAACGCACGCCTAGCTACCGTGGGCTGACACAAAATCCACGTTGAACTACCGACTGGAACTTTTACGGTTAATATTCAACGAAAAAGAGAAAAAGAAAGAAAGAAATGGGGAAATAAAAAGGAGAAAGAAAAAGGAGGAAGATGCACGTGACAATATGACGCGTGGTGAAAATATTAACAGCAAACAATTCCTTTTTAAGTCGCAAGCTGTCCCTTTTCCACCGTTTTCTTTCGTTTCCTTTGTCACCGTCAATGCTTTCCTATTGCCGGTTTTTAAACGTTATCCGTTTCTTCCTTTTCCTGTTCCCGTCTCTTTGTTAACGGATTATAAATGTTTTTTTGAAACTGTCTCGCGTTCTTAACTCTCCCTCCTTGGTCTCTTATTTACTTTGGTCGCTTTGATTCGCTCTGCCGATACCGTTGTTTCAATTTCAAACGCGGCAGCGTTCGAAAGGAACGTGTCGAAATGCTTTTAGAGAATCGATATCCCTCGGTAGATTAATTCTACTAAGCTGCTTTTCGAAATATTTGTACTCGGAATCGAAGATATTACAGTGGCTGCAAAAAGTATTTGCATACGCACTTATTTTCTGACGAAGTGTTCTTTCATAACGTCCTACGTTTCATTTTCGTAATATCAAACTTTTCTAGTAATACAAAAGTACAGTAGAATTACCTATAACGCGAGTGATATTTTCCACGTTATACGGGACCAATAGCGCAACAACTAAAACAATTTCTTTTTCCAAGTAACGTAAGTAACTCTGTATAGAAATAACTGTCACACAATACGTAAAGTCCTCCTTGTTGTACGAAAGTTCATGCACAACGATGATTTTCAAATCGACATACATTTGCATGTCGCGAATGAGCCAAGTCTTCAACAGAGCATAGAAGGAAAGACGAACAAGTACTCAATTACGATTAGCGCTTCTGTTTGTTCATCCGGCGCGTTCAAAGCAACGATACACGTATACTTTCGCACGCTTCCTGTCACGCATGCTACGCATGTTACAGCCTTTTCAAGTAATTTTGCAATCGCGTTATACAAAGACAAAATCACTCAAGATGACACGTTTCAACGAAATAACAAAGCAAAAAGAAAGAAGAGGAAGAGGCGTGGGTGCTTGACTGCGACGTGGATTAAAAGTGACAACGCTTGCGTGTCTCCGTGGCGCCGGTGACTCTCGACACCACGCTGTTCTTAAGTCGCGTCGTTTGCCGATTCGATAAAAGGAAACACGAACCGATAGAAAAGCCGGTGGAACCGTTTGAACCGAGAGCCCTTTACCTATCGACGTTGCCTGCTCGTTTCGTTCTCTCGACGAAGCCAGGCCGTGCGACAAAGCGTAAAAGGGGAAGACGAGCTTTTTCGAGCGTCTTCGCGTTGCACCCAGCCCATCCACCGTCGATTCGTTTTTCTTTTATCACGACGGCGGCTGTTTATGTTTTCGCAACGGCGCGTTCAACGGAGGCTACGTCCTCATTTACTTTGGAAATGAAGGCGTTACACAGACGAACAGGAGGACGAAAGGGAGCGTGGGAGTGGTTTTTTATTGGAACGTCCTATAAAGCCATTTTGCATTCTCCTCTTCTGTGCACGGAAGCAGTCACCGATTTTCTTTTTCTCCCTTGGTCCTCGCGCGCGCAAGACGTTCCTCCATCTTTCTCTCTCTCGTTTCCATCTTCGTCCGCCACTTTCCGTCTCTGTGGCAATCTTTCTACTTCCCTTCACGCCACGCTGTTTCCTCCTTTTTCTTCATCTATGAACGTATCCCGGCCGTGCTTCTACATGGTCTCCCCTGTTCGCCCAAGCATCGAGCAAATTACTTTCTGAGTGGCTTCTCCGACTTGCTTGCCCCTCTTGTCCTCCACGCCGTTCTTCTTCTCACGCCCTTCCCAACCCTTAACCCTCTTTCACCGTCTCTGTTCTCCAGCGTGGTAAGAAAGCTTCCTACGGCAATCCGGATACATATCGACCATTATTAATCTTGACATTTCGATGAGGAATCTTCTCAAGTTTTCATCAAGCAGTTATTAAATGGCCGCTCTTAATAACGTCGGATACCGGCCGGCAGAGGATATCGGAAATGTATTTATTCCTATCGGTGAGAACGAGTCAGCTAGCGCTTAGTCGCAGCTCGATATACGGGTTCTCTTCTTTCGCGTGCTCGAGCAAACGCGTCGCAAAGCTGATTACACGACAGCCGGCTAATTTTGTCAGACGCGAGGCTCGCGAGAACTCGAAGAACGCGCAGGAAGAAGGGGATAGCGCGCGCCATCTGGGTGAATCGTTTACTCTCGTCGATCGTCTCGAACAGAAAATTGAAGTAAGGAGTAATCTTTCTAATGGTAGATGGAATTTTTTTGTTTCACAGAATTGGATGGGGAACTGCTGTTCGATAAGAGATGGCACTGTAACGTTCGAATATTGGTAGCGAAAGTTTATCGAATAAATCGATTACGTTGTCGAAAAGCTGCCAAATTGGAAACCAATAATATAAAATTCGTTGCAATTCTTGTACTTAATGCGTTGCTATATTGCGGATAGAACAATTTTCTATTTCACATGCCGTGACAAACGAAGGTATTTGAACTCGTGTCGATAAATATACCTTGTAATATATATGTCGGGGTGGCATTAAGATTCGAGTTAGGGGCGTGTAATGAATTTTCTCTGGAATCAGTCCTCGTCGTATACAACCGAAGTAATGCGAATTAGCACAAGTGTGAGTAGCATAGAATCGACGAGTAACGGGATAACACGGTCAACGGGATAACAGGTGTGATATACTTCAAAGTCGAACTCGGGCGTACTGTACTTGCTAGTAATACAAGAACGACTCGTTTAACGCGGAGTATCCGCCGATCGAAAGATGCCAGACAACTTGTTATTGCGACCTCGCGAAAGAGGATGACTTCCCGTCGCGTCGACGTTGCAGAGGAAAACTATGATGGGTGTGTGACTAAGGGCACGGGGTCGTTTGATTCGTCGAGGGAAACCTCCGCTCGGAAAGAGGGAGATGGACGTTGTCGCTGATTTGTTAATTACTATATCGGTGGTTATAAAAAGAATACTAGCCGCCCTTGAGAGAAAGTTGCTAGCGGGAAGTGTCGTACGCGAGGGAAACAGATTTCTCTTGTCTGCCGTAGGTTGATCGATTTATGGACTGCTAGGGAAAGACGGTCTGTCCGATTGTTCTCAGGTAATTAAATCCTAAGGTTTATTAGCAGCTCCTCAGGCTGGCTAAGCATGTACTGTGGGGGTGCATCAACATCTGGCGATCATCTTGCCAAAAGAGTAGGTTCTGTGTGACGAGTCACGGGGCCGAGGCCCTTGGAATGTTTTCTGTCGAGTGTCGCTGTGACTATTTCTTTTTAATGAGAGCTGTACAATTGTTTTATACCTCTGTTGGGTACAACGTTCATCCCGTGACCGCGGCTACGCTAGGCGACCAGTTGTCGCTTCGAGCCCAAGCTCATTGTCTCATGTTTCGGACTATCATATCTGTTTTAATAAAGTTGAAGTATCGGGGAATTTCCACTGAATTTCGAAGGGAAGGTCCGGTGTCCTTTCGTCTCCGACATATATTTGTAGCGACGCATGAGCGACGCCTTGACGCACGAAATTAACGATAGTACATCTCCGGGCAAAAACAATGTCGTTGTAGAGGGCAACCGTCGTTCTTAGACAAGTTCGAATTTTCTGACTCTCCCCCGGCCAGTATAAATATGCGGACACGATCGCGAGCGGCAGTTATCATTATCGACATATTACCTAGTTATCATCCGAGTCTTTATTTGCGAAGTATACGAGTCTTAGTATTATCCGTGAGCGTTCAGTGTATTAATTGACGATAACGTTTGTACTACGTCTATCGACGGCATTTATAATTTATTTGTAATTTATTTATAATTTATTTACAACTATATATATTCTATTTATTACGAATACACTTGACGGTTGCTACAGCGATATAACTATAGTCATTGTAATCCAAGAACCTCATACTCCTTGTAATCCGCTACATATCAGGTATGTAAATATGAAACTGGAATGTTTGTATAGAAAATACACGTTTATTGTATGAAAATGATTAAAAATATTTTGTTCGAAGTATTGCCCATCGCTAGCTATGCATTTTTCCCACCTGTCTGGCAATTGGTGGATGCCACGCCAAAAAGACTGTCGCTCTTTTGAGGCAAACCAGTCATCGAGCCATTTTCGTACATTTTCGTAAGAAGCGAAGCGCCGGTCAGAAAGTGCGTGTCCCATCGATGCAAATAAATAGTAATCGGACGGAGCCAAGTCTGGCGAGTAAGCCGCGTGCGAAAGTATTTCCCAACTGAACGCTTTTGCTGTATGCGATGGTGCATTATCACG